>CM076986.1:33971092-34021837 GCA_039105355.1 Benthosema pterotum
CCCCCCCCCCCCCCCCCCCCCCCCCCCCCCCCCCCCCCCCCCCCCATGCCCATGCCTAGATCCGCCCATGCTCTTGCTCCTGTTGATGTCCATTATGTATGTGCGTGTACGGTGTCGGTACATGCATGTGTTAGTTGCAGTGCCGTGCGGAGCATCTTGGCACGGTGCGGGACGGCGCTCCGTCGTTCCACGGTGACTGTTCATCAAAGCCCTTGCTCCCAGGCAACCTTGTCGCCTGGCAACGCACAGCCCAGGTTCACCGAGGGGAGACTTCAATCGCACACGATGAGCGAAAAGAAGCCGTAGGAAAAAAATATAGACGAGGACTTCTCACCTTCTCACATCTTATACCCTTGCACTCTCTTCCTCAAATCTTTTTTTTTTAGCAACTCTTTTTGCAGTGTGAATTTGTATGTGAAGTATAGGTCCTAGATAAGTTAACAGCCAGCCGTAACAGGTAGTGTTCACCAATCCAATCAAACTTCATTCCTCCACAAGTCATTTGTGTGTGTGTGTGTGTGTATGTGTATGTGTATGTGTGTGTGTGTGTGTGTGTGTGTGTGTGTGTGTGTGTGTGTGTGTGTGTGTGTGTGTGTGTGTGTGAGTTGTTTTGTATACAGTGGGTTGCGTAATGTATGTGCAACCCGGCCGGCTGCCTCGAACACCCCCCCCCCCCCCTCCCAAATCCCCCACACACACTCACTCACACACACACACACACACACACACACACACACACACACACACACACACACACACACACACACACACACACTCAGTGATGGAATGCGGGATGCAGGATTCATTTCAGAGCTGTTATACCGTAGAGCAGCAATTACCCCACTGACGCCTGGTTTAACGCCAGGCAATCAACGCTGCATTAGCCCCTCCACACACACACACACACACACACACACACACACACACACACACACACACACACGAAAAGGCACTGACCGTCACAGGCTGACCTAAAGCCACAAACACATACAGTACTGAGGTCCGCATGCTTTTCGTCAATGCTTTTTTTTTTTCTTTTTAATAATTTTTATCCCATGATTTGTTCACCCAGTGCCAATTCTTAATGTGATCCTGGGCTCTACACACGCTCCACCAACCTGAGGCGGCAGCGGACTGGCCTCATGCTTCTTTCAATGCATGAGGAGTCCAAGCTGCCTTCTTTTCACCTGACAGGGGGGAGTTTCCCTGGTTGGACGTAGCGCGTGGAAGGAACACGTTATTCCAATCAGTTCCAATCCAATTCCAATCTCGTTAATTATGCAAAATACATAATGTTTTTACATGCCCATACATGGATTATGCCAGGGGTGCCTGCATTTTTTTGACTTGAGAGCTACTTTCAAAATGAGCGGCTCAACAAGATCTACACATCAAAAATGTGATTGTTCCATTACTGAAAATCCATTTCAAGGCCCCTAGAGAGTTTGAGGTTACTGTTATAATGTTTAAGAATAATGCACTCATAATGAAAAATAGAGGGGGAGAATTGGAAGGTTTTTTCTGTATATGCTATTACTGATGTTTGAAAACAGTATTTGAGGTTTGAGCTGACAGTTTGTGATCTTGAATTTAGTTTCTTGCACCCAAAACTAAGAACTTTCACGTTTTCGCTCAAAATAACAATTATTCTCCATTTTTTCTAATGATGTGGACCCTTGAAAATTACGTAATTCAGATGTTTAAATATAATTTAACTCTTGAGAGTGTGAAATGAAGTGTTACAGATCTATAAGGGTCCAAGTGCTGGGAGGAATGTCATGTGATCTACCTGCATGGTCTGTGTGATCTACTGGTAGATCACAATCTACCTTTTGGGCAGCCCTGGATTATACAGTAACGTAAATATACATAAAGTCTGGAAAACCCTTTCATCTATTTATTATAAAGTCGTCTCTGTTATGCCACCCATGTGGCAAATAACTTGTGCCCCTCTATACTAAATCCAAGGTCATTGAGTCAATGTTACTTGTGCGTTGCTTTCAGAACTTTTCTTCAGTGCTGAAGGTGTGCATTAATGATGTTGAACCACCCCCTCTCGTGTAATATTGCTTAATTAGACAAGGCAGGTTTATTAGTACGGCACATTTCAACAACAAGGCAATTCCAAAATACTTTGCACAAAACATTAGGCAACAACATCACGGAGCATTGACCAACATTACGCGAGGACATTTCATTACAATTAAAAAATATGAATAGGAGTTAAACTGAGAATAAAAATTTAGCGTGCCTAAGAAATGGTTGAAAACAAAAAACTTCCAAAAGGGGGATTCCATCCATTTTTTTTTTTTTTTTTTTTCCTGAGAGTGCAGGTCTCAGAAAAAAGGTCCTAAAAACATTAAATCATTAACATGGTGAAAGGCAACTTGATGACGTCATCAAGTTGCGTTTCACTATGTTGTTTTTTTTATCATCTACCCAACATCTCTAAGGTATATTAATGACATTAATTATATTAATAGTAAAATGTAGAAAATAGGTGGAATTCAATTTTAACACAGTCATAGGCATTTCAACATTTTTTTTTTTTTTTACTCCAGCATCAGAAATCAAGCCTGCCCCAGGCGACCCCAAGCAGCGAGAAGCCTGGATCGTTCATGATGCATCGTCACATGATCCGAATTTTATGCTGGCCCCTAACCCTTGCCGTGCTTTAAAAACCCAATAGCAGTATTTTTTTTTTAAATCAATCACTGGCTTCCCTTACATTACTTACTTACTTACATTCAAAACGTTATACTGTTCAAAAGCTGACTCCCCAATGTCTTAGACAGGCCCACTATTTATTTGGCATTGGAGCCACTGACCACCATCTGATGACATTTTAGCCTCACAGAGACCCAAAACCTAAAGATTCCTTTTGCTTTTGTCCACAATACCAGACTGGGTTTTGGGGGAAAAACAGTCAAACATACAGATCAAAATTACCATTAATCTTCTACATTCTCTAGTTGTGTAGACTTGGGCTAATTAGGATGATGAATATTTTAACTCTTGAGAGTGTAAAAAAATGAAACCAAATGGATCCGCAAGGGTCCATTCATTTACAGTATACACTCTCAAAGAGTTATCTGGTTAACCAACTTCCCACCATTTAGCTGGGGACCACCTGGAACTCTCTCAAGGACCACTGGAGGTCCCCAGACCACTGGTATTACCTTTCAGTGGGTGGGCACGATGCACGTTTGGGTGGGCTCTGCCCACCCCTGCCCCTCTCTCGATCCGGCCCTGGTCTTAGAGATATCAGCTTTCCCCAATACACCTCTGAATGCTCCAGACCAGGGGTTTTCAACAGGTGGTCCGGGGACCACCAGTGGTCCTTGAGAGGGTTCCAGGTGGTCCCCAGCTAAGTTGTTTAACCAAATGTAACTCTTGAGAACGTAAAAATGAAGCCAAATGGACCCTGGCGGGTCCATTTGGTTTCATTTTTACACTTTTTTATCCATCATGCGGATTAGTCCAAATCTACACTACCAGAAGATTAATGGTCATGGACAGAAGCAAAAGAAATCTTTAGTTTTGGGGGTCTGTGGGTCTAAAAATATCCTCAATTGGTGGTCCGTGGCTCAAATGCTGAATAAATGGTGGGCCCCGGGATGAAAAAGGTTGAAAACCCCTGCTCCAGACCATACAGTATATGCAGCTTCCAACTGCAATATCACCCTGCCATGAAATAATAGAGTTGTTCTGTGGCTGAGACCTGTGTGGTAGTGAAGTGAAGGTCGTGACTGAATAGGATAAAGGTTGCGAGTACAAGCGGCCCCGAAATGAGTTTTCTTAGATTGGTGGCCCTTAGAGACAGGGTCCTCGCTCCGAGGAACGTCCCACTGGGGAGGAGACCCCAGGGGCAGACCCCCGGCTCTAGGCGCAGATGAAGGAAATCGCATCGACTCACTGGCCATGGATTCCCCCCAGGAGAGAAGTCACTAGTGTTGCTCTGGAGGAGAGGGGAAGGCTCTCTGGAGTCGCCCCCGTGACCCGATCACGGATAATTGGTTGAAGATGGATGGATGGATGGATGGATCAGTGGTTTTCGACCAGTCTTGCGGGAACCACCAGTGGTCTTTGAGAGGGTTCCAGGTGGTGCCCAGGCTACATGACGGAAAGTTGGTTAACCAGATGTAACTCTTTGAGAGCGTAAACATGTTTACAGTACACTCTCAAGAGTTAAAATATTCATCATCGGAATTAGTCCAAATCTACACAACTAGAGAATGTAGAATTTCCATCTATGTTTGTCTGTTTTGTCCAGTCTGGAATTGTGGACAAAAGCAAAAGAATTCTTTAGGTGTGGCGTCTGTGGGACTAAAAATGTCATCAAATGGTGTTCCTCCTTGGCTCAAATGCTGAATAAATAGTGGACCCTGGTTGAAAACCTCTGGAATGGATGGATGGATGGATGGATGGATGGATGGATGGATGGATGGATGGATGGATGGATGGATGGATGGATGGATGTTTGAATTTATTGCTGCATGCGGCTTGTATTGGTGAATATAAAACGTATGCTGGCATCCATAATGCATGCTAGCATGCATTATGGTCCCGGTTGTTCCGACAATGCGAGGAGGATGCACACACGTGTGCTACATGGAAGAGATGGAAGACGTGTCTGTGCGTCGCAGATATACATTATATAACATACAGTAACAACAGGTCTGGACTCTGAGAGCACAATGCTGAATGAAAACGCTAGTAAAAACCAGAGAAAAACTCACCTCTGTTGACGCAGAGAAAAAAAAAGTTTGGAACATAATTGGCAGGGGTGTGCAGAGAGAGCCATTTGTTTAGTAAAAGGGCAGGGGCTGAAGCCCCTTTCATCTATCTGTGCACGACCCTGATTATGGTGAGCGATTGCACAGCTGCGCTGTTCGCTACTGCTACGTGACTGAGTTAAATGCCATAGCCTGTAAGGACGCCAATGCCATGGCAACGGTGCAGAGACATACGGATAACAACACGACAAGACGGACACCACGATTGTGAAACCTGTCTATTGGGAGTCGCTTTCACGACTCCAAAAAAGGAAGACATTGTCTATATAGTCGAGTGCAAGTCCCTATGGTAAAAATCCACTAATATTTTCTCTCCTTTCTCCTCTGCATCGTGACTCTAAGGACGGCTTTGATACGACTTCTATTTGTTGGTGGGACACGTGAAAAGAACAACACGATATGCTCTTAAATCATATTGTCCTGACTAGATTCTAGTTTCTGACATTAGATGGCGCCAGATTCTAGTTTGTGGCGCTAGATTAAATTCTGGTTTCTGACAGGATTTCTATTTTTTTTTTCTGAAAAATCTATGCTCCTGTGTCAGCGATGCTCAACATATTTCATGCCCAGGACCCCCAGAATTATCTATATTTGGCTGTGGACCCTCACCCTCAAGTTTTGAGTTAAAATGTTTTGCTTCTGAAATAATACATTCAAGGATTTGAGCCACATTTCCATGATTTTTCAAAAATATCAGACCTACAAGCTCATAGCGCGCCACTCGGTGGCGCGCTATGAGCTTGTAGATCTGATATTTTTCTATAGCTAAAGCACAGTAATAAACAGAACACCAAAACGCGTACACAGAGGATTAAAAAGTGAAGGACTTTTTTCCAGCCTCGGTTTCCTCTGGCACCCTGAAGAGAAGCAGCAGCAGTCAGGGAAAGTGCGCGCATGCAGATAGCGTGGGATTGATCTGCGGGGTAATGTGCGCGCCGCGGGGGGCAGATATAAATCTGGAGGGTCTCCCTGCATGCGCTCTCTGTGGAGTGTATTGGATCAGACAGTTGGAAGAGGATGCCTGTGTACGTGCGTGCATGCATACTTGGCCTGCCACTAACGATTATTTTTGTATTCGGTTTATCATTCGGTTTAATTAAACAATTGGTTGTGATACTTATTTAGCTATCACATCAAACAAATGCAGTAGAACTTAAAGATGGATAATTCATTCACAAATGTGATTCATTTCGGCTTCTATTCAAGATAAAAGCTGAGAGCAACTCCCTTACAATCGGATGACAGTTGCACAAGCACAGTATAGCAACTGCAAAGCAAAATACGGCATGTGTAGAATATGTACAAACATCCCAGTGTAAAACCAGTCAGAATTAGCTACAGCTAGATTTCATCTGTTGTCCTCAAAACACAAAACATACAGACACACATAATGCTATAATTGGATATACCAATGGACACACACTGTGGGGACTACCCTAACAGACTCTAACGTTTTTGTTTTTGTTTTGTTTTGTTTTGTTTTGTTTTTTGTTTTTGCTTTTTTGTCTTATGTTCTTCTCTCCTGACCCAAGTCCCCCCAATGTGTTGCCACACATATAGTTAAAAATTCGCCAGTCTGAATGTGTCTAGGGATAGGCAATAATAAGCCATTGGCTTCAGCCTAAACCCTTTTGGTCAAAATTATCCGCTGTATGACTGTCAGATGCATGATGCCATGTAATGTAACTGTATGACCAAATAAACTAAACTGAACTGAACTGAACTGAACTCTATACTAAGACAATATTAGAGAGAGAGAGAGAGAGAGGGAGAGAGAGGGAGAGAGAGAGTAGAGAGAGAGAGAGAGTGCATGTTGTTATGGCGGAAAATGTACACTAAACACGAGAGGCAAAAGCAATCTTTGGTGGATGATATTGTAGGTTTATTTTGCGTCAGGATAGCGTCATCATAGCATCTTTGTCAGGATTGCATTCAGGCAAGCATAGTGTCATTGAAGCATAGTAGCATTCCAACCACATGGTCGGCCCTGTGGCCTCCGTGGTGACCCGTCTCCCAATCTGTCGGTTCGATTCGGTTCCTGTAGGCCATTCTATCGTAGCTTATATTGCCAACAGCCACACCCACGGTGTGCATATGCACATCTTGAAAAAAAGAAGACAAAACATGGCCGTATACTGTATTTCCATGATTTGAACCCAGAACGATGGCTTTTGGTTTTAAAGAAAAAAGAAATATTGCCTGCATAATAGCAAACAGGCTGTTGTGCTGCTGCTGCTGCTGCTGCTGCTGCTACTGCACACTATACTGCATGTAGGCCTAGTAAGTGAATTCCTCGCTTCAAAAGTCACGCCATATGACTTTTTTTCCCCTTTCTCTGCGAGGCTCATATTGTTATTTTATCTGTCTGAAAACATTATTCAAGTGGTCCCCGGAGGTAGACATGCGCGCTAGCGCAAACAGAAGTGTTGCTCATGCAAGCTTGAAATTTTGCGCTCTGTGAAATCCCACGGGATTGGGAGCTATTTGGCTGGAAGGGATGCAGGGCGGATCTAGGCATGGGCATGGGGGGGGGGGGTGCCCCCCGCCTAAATGCCCAGCCAAGCACGATGACAACCCAAGATTTTCAAATGAAAGTGCCTATATTTAAAATGATTTGAAACACTACTGCTACTAACTAACTACAGTTGTGGCACCACTAAACCAACAGCATTTCATCATTGAAAACATCAAACTCTCTGAGTCAGACCTTTAGCTTTATGCATGCTGCGTGCATGTCTGTTGCAACTTCAACACCAACTGATGTTATTATGGATGCTTAATTGCCTAATAAAAGTCCTGTAACCGAAAATGGTATGGGTGCGGCTTCATCGATCGGGCGATGAAGCCGCCCCCATACAATTTCTCCTGCCCCCCCCCAATTGTGAAATGTTATATCCGCCCCTGAAGGGATGCAGAGAGGGGTTGGGGGTTGTTGGCGTGAATCTATAGTCGGAGCACGAGGAAGGAGATATAGTCGTTGTTTACGCAGCGGAGGGAAACCGACTCACACACCATTTTGTTTCCATTGTCATAATGGCAGTATTACAGAATATTCCCCTCGGAGTTCGAGCACTTTATACCGTAGAGATCGGGAGTGACGCTTTGAATGCGACGGCGGTCCACCGCGCATCATGTTCGAGCCCTATGACAGCGCAGTGTGGATAAAAGGCCTCTGGAAGTTGTAGACAGAATTATGGTTATGGATGCGGACGCAACAGGCCGGCCAGTGTTGCCAACTGCCAAAATCCAAAATGCACTAGTGGCACTTCCAAAATGCACTAGAATGCGCTAGATGCTTGCCTGGAAGGGAATATGACCATTAAATGACCATTAATCCTCTACATTCTCTAGTTGTGTAGACTTGGGCTAATTCATATGATGAATATTTTAACTCTTGATAGTGTAAAAATGAAACCAAATGGACCCGCAAGGGTCCATTTGGTTTCATTTTTAGGCTCTAAAAGAGTTACACCTGGTTAACAAACTATCCATCATTTAGCCTGGGGACCACTGGTTGAAAACCACTGTCATAGGAGGAAAAATGGTGAAAAATGAGGGTTTTATCTCTGGCGCCTGTCAATCAATTTCCCCCCAACTCACCAGCCAAAAAGCACTAGATTTTCCGCCAGGAGTTTTTCACTAATATTGGCGCTAGGGTAGTCTGAAAAAGCGCTAAATATAGCGACAAACGCGCCAAGTTGGCAACACTGAGGCCGGCAAATGAGAGGGGGTGAAGCTCCCATGCAGAGTATATAGGCTCAGATCCAGGGTGAAATAACTTACAAGCGATTCAATTCAAATGGATTTATTGGCATGAGAAAACATACATTTACGTTGCCAAAGCAAGAACACAACAGCAAGAAATGCAATATAAACAAGAAAACACTGTATAACAGAAGCAGGGAAGCGTAATACAGCAGTACAACAATCTATCAATACAAAGTTAAAAATATGGAGTTCGTAGTCTTCGAAAACAAATTTCTATATGCTTAGATAAATCGATGTATAGGGCAGGGGTGGCCAACCAGTCATAGACTAAGAGCCACGTTTTTCACTATGTTACTGCAAAGAGCCACATTAAACGGTCACAATGTTGATAAAACCGCCGTGACGGCCATCATGGTCGCAAATAGATTTCCCCTCTCCTGCCATAAGACATGTGCATTTGTGTGCAGGTGCGCAATGCAAAGACACACTATTAAAACATATAGAAATGTATTTAGAAAAAAGGTTTACAATCCCCAAAATTATATGACAAGTCAAAAAACATACACCTACACCTCCGCGGTCAACTAGGAATCAGTCTGTGGTCGAGTGGTTGGGCACCACTGTATAGGGAATGAATGACTGCACCATGCCGAGCGTTTTTGACGGTTTCATGTGGAAGCCCCTTAAGAGCCGCATGTAACCAGCTGAAGAGCCGCATGTGGCTCGCGAGCCGCGGGTTGGCCACCCCTGATGTAGGGTGTAAGAGTACAATACAATGTTTATTATTCAGCGTGGTTTGATGTCCTTCTTTTATTGCAACACATCCCGAATCTTGCTGCTGTGTTTGCACATTGTTGCACTTGGCTTTTAGTTGCAAGCATGCACTAGGGCTGCAACAGTTAACTAATTTAGTTATTGATTCATCAGATCAGCAAATAATGAACCTAAGCCCCACCCAAACTACTATTGTCCAATAGACCTTTAGATAGATAACCCCCTCCTGCTATGGTCCAATCACAACTAAGCATCACATGTGATAGACAAACCTCTTCACCATTTCCTGTATGATAAAACATTGTTTAAAAAAAAAAAATGCCACACACACATTTCCCCACTGCATAGGGTAGGGGTCGGAAACCTTTTTGGCTGAGAGAGCCATGAACACCACCTATTTTTAAATGAAATTCTGTGAGAGCCATACATTTGTTCTTATCTAAAATAAAAGTAGATTTCCTCCGTCCATTACTGCTGAAAAGTATGATACTTTTTAGTTAACGTGATTAGTTTGTTGTACAGAACTTCTTGCACATGCACACTTCGACCGGCATTTTTGACAGCAGAGCAAAATACGTCAAACGTTGTCTGAGTCTGGCTCATTTGTTCTGCCTATGCCGTTGATAGATAAAGAGATTACATACACAGCAAGTGTATATTTGCCACTTTCCCGCCAGTGACTGGTGAATGGCACCGTTTTACGCATACGCAAACAAGTCTAATGACACTTATTTATATAATTAAAGATTTTCCTGCGGGCCAGATGCAGCCCTCAAAAGAGCCACATCTGGCTCCCGAGCCATAGGTTCCCTACCCCTGGCATAGGGCATGCCGTGTCGATGGATGTGGAAGAGATTTGAAGGTCTGGTCCCAAAAATGAACCAATATTTATTGTGTATGTCCATGATATTTACATTTGAATGAATGCGTCTGGCTGGAAAGTGTCCTAGGGTGGACAAGAGGGCAGGGCTTAGCTAAAGGTCCATTGTCTTTTTTTTGTTTATTGTTTGTTTTCCCACTGTAGTTTTTAGCGTAAACTAAACTAAACACCTTGCCTGACAGTCTGAATTATCGTTTGGTTTCATTTCATTATGAAAGCCCTCTGAAAGTTGTCATCTTTGGTGATTGGTCCATACCAACCCATAAGCATATTGGGAAAGCAGACAACGTTGTTGTCATTCATGTGGCTAAACTGGCACAATAACGGTGGCTATGGCAACCACACTAATACATGTTTGTGAATGTAAGGCGCAAGTACTGTAGTCGGCTGTGGGCGTGTTGGAAACCTACTCAGTGGAGGCAGGTAAAAGTACATGGGGATCACAATAGTAGTCCTGATTTGACTACGTAAACAATCTGTGTTCCAAAATCCTTTACACATAATTTAAAATGTTTACAGTGTGACTTTAATGATTTCTATGTAGTGTTCAGGAGATACGAGTCAGGAGTACTTGTGCTCTGCTTGTGCACAAGGAGAGTGACCATTCCACAATGTATGCAAATAACACGAAAAGAGGGACGGCCTGTGCAAATCTGCATTTCTAGACACTTGCACTGCAACACTTTGGCGTGTGACGTCAGACCACAGATCTATGGCCAGCTAACGTGTAAATTGTCTTGAGGCCTTCACTTCAACCTCAGTGCGAGTGTCTGTGCCTTTATATAAGTCAACATCACTAAAAGAAGTGGTGCTACCCTCAACAAGATGGATCCAGAAGAACCAACCCTTTCCACCGTTCTGGTGGCTATCAAGGCACTGGAGGCAGGGATGAACGCACGCTTCAGCGCCTCACAACAGGTCCAATCCTCTCTGGCTAGTCGTATTTCCGACGTAGAGCAGAGCATAGCCCGGATAGAAGAAGCAATCAAGATGATGTCGGAGTCCCGTCCAGCCGACTTATCTGCAGCCGTAGCAAGGAGCGAGGTCCAACGTTTCCTGACTCGGTTCTTGTGTTCCGAGCGTCCAGACGTTCCTGCTTCCACCGTCCTCCACGAACACACAGAGGAGAGCCAAGACGACGACGACCTCGACAGCCAAACGCAGAGGAAGGAACAGACCCCGTCAGCAGCCTGTGATAGAGGCGCAGTTATAACTGAATCTAAGAGTCCCCAACATCAGTTTACCAATACAGTTCCAGCGGGAGAAGGAAAGACAAACTTGCTGAATTCTTCCACAGGAAAGAAAACCACCCACATCTGTGAACATTGTGGCAAGGGTTTCAGTGTGTTACGTAATCTGCAGCGACACCTGCGTATCCACACCGGAGAAAGACCGTACTGTTGTCCACGTTGTGACAAGAGTTTCAGGCGGCCAGATCAAATGCAAGATCACATGCGTATCCATACCGGGGAAAGACCGTACCACTGTCAACATTGTGACAAGGGATTCAATCATCCAGCTTACTTGTACAGACACCTGCGTATCCACACCGGAGAGAAACCGTACCACTGTCAACTTTGTGAAAAGAGTTTCACTCAGTCAAGTCACTTGCAGACACACAAGCGCATCCATACTGGAGAAAGACCGTAACACTGTCAACATCTGATAAGGGTTACAAATGGTCAGTTTACATGCAGTCACTCCTGTGTATCCACAGTAGAGAGAAAGCCTACCACTGTCAACATTGTAAAGGATTTCAGTGAGGAACTTGAGGAAACACATGCGTCTCCACACTGGTTATATCTTTATAACTCCAGGAAATGTGTTGGATTTATAATGATAAATTGCATGCGAAATGAGTACATTTCTTTTGTTAAAGGTTTTGTGACATTCAAACTAATGAATGTTAAAAGTTGTTTTTATTTGGTGCAACTGCGCTCATAAAATATATAAAAATAAATAAATAAATAAATACAATGAACTTTTGATCCAAAGTCTGCCGCTCTACTGACTGAGCTATCCAGACTATAATTTGCTCAATTGTTGTTAACAATGAAACAACCCATAAGACGCCACCAAGCAGTAAGCAATATGAACAATATGCACAAATAAGCAATCCGAGGGTGGAGCTTACTAGTCAAAGTAAAGTGTTTTCCATGAGTCAAGGTCAAGAAACAAATTCCATGATCTATGGCCAAACAAGGCATGAACTACACCTGTTCAAATGATATGCTATAGCGCCCCCTTTGACAAATTGCAATAAGACTGGTTTAGTGCTATTTGGCACCCCCCTCTACCGAACTAAAATCTCATAAGGAGTGTGTATTAGGCTAGAAGAAGAATTTTCACAAACCAGCAATTTTAATTGTAAAAAAACAACATTTTTTTTGCTGAAGAAAATTTGCTTCTGAACTTTTGTCTGGTTGGTGCAAAAGCTGACATGCAGCAAGTTTCATGCAAAGCGTACCGGTCAAAGTAACACGCGTGTGAATTAAGAAGTGCTGTTGGCATGCTTCCTTGACCCTCGCTACAAGGACCGTCCCTTCTCAGACAATGCGGTGCGCATCAACGCCAAAGAGTGGCTCAAGGAGGAGTCGGAAAAGGAAAACCCCACAGAGGCAGAAAATTCCACAGGAGACAATACAGCTGGAATAAGCCCAAAAAGACCAAGAGTGAAAAACGTTCTGGAAGACCTTTATGCCAGTACACTGTCTCTAGCAGAACCATCCGTGACAGGCATCGATGAGGAAATTGAAAAGTATATTTAAGAGAGCGTCATTGACTGGAAAAGTGGCAAGGCCCTTGAATGGTGGAAAGAGAACTGCTTGGTACAAAAGACTGTCAAAGTTGGCCAGGCGTTACCTCCGTGCACCACCCTCCACAGTTCCCAGTGAGGGAGTCTTTAGCACAATTGGAGAGATTTAGCAAACACACACGCATGTGCAAACACACACAGATTGCAGACATGCTGCAAGTTTACAGACTAGATGCTGTTTAAGTATTATTACTATGACACTTTATGAATGTCCACACAGAATGAGGACTGTTAATGTTCATTGAGAATGCTATATAAATAGCTGGGTTGTTGTATAGGCTTCTTTCCAGAGATTGAGAACGCAAGCAGAGTGCAGACATACTGCCAGTTTACAAAAATAAATACTAATTAGTGTACTGTTAAGTGTTTTACATCATTTTTGTTGTGTAATATTCTATTGTCAACTTGAAAAACAAAAGACATGTTTAAGTTTAGAAGATTTTAAAAAAATATTTTGTTAATTTTTTGATTACTAAACATCGGTCAAAACAGGCGATTTTTGGCCCTCCCAGCAGGGGGACGGGGGCATAAATCTGTAATTCCTAAAGATTGGTTCCATTGGTTTAATTTTACGCTTTCAAGAGTTAAAGTACACTTAAACATCTGAATTACGTAATTTTCAAGAATCTACATAATTTGAAAATGTAGAAGGATTCTTATCTTTGACATAACGTTTTGCCAGTTTATCTATCCTAAATTGTGGACAAGAGACTGGACTCTACATCAAATGGTGGTCGTGTGTGGCTAAAATGCAGAATAAATACTGGGGGCTGAAACCTTTCTAGCCAATGAAAGAATAATAACGGTCGCCGCCGTTGGTGCCAAACTTAAAAAAATAACTTGAATTAGTCATCGGGCGCCTGCCGTGACGCATGTTGTGACGTACGGCGCAGTCGCAAATTGATTTCCCTCTCCTGACATCAAGATTGCAAATCTGATTGGTTTCATTTTTACACTCTCAAGAGTTAAAATATTCGTCATCTGAGTTAGTAGCACTTAATTAAGATGTTTACACCATGTTGTTTGCAAAATGCAGCCTGGAATTGTGAACAAAACCAAAAGAAATCTTTAGTTTTAGGTCTTTGGTGTGCAAATGTCATCAAATGGTGGTCTGTGGCTCAAGTGCTGAATAAATGGTGGTCCCTGGTGTCAAAAAGGTTGAAAACCCCAAACAGGTCACATGACCAATTTAAACACATCAAATTGTCCCAGTTGGATGGGACAATCCACGGTGTGACAGTACAGTTCACACAAACGTTTTCCATGCCCTCCCCCATGCAGGACAGCCAAGTAACGAATAACCCATTAGAGTGCATCTAATGGAATTTTATGGTCAAATTAATAATTATATATTTTTACATTACTACTTGGTCCCTTTAATAATAGCTAGAGTAATGCAATTTTGTGAAAACTGCAAAGTGAGGTTGCCATATGGCTAGCCAATAGGATGGGAGCGAGGCAACCAGTGTGGCGACCATATTTTTGTTATCTGGGCACTTTTTCGATTTACGGTAGGTGATGATGTAATGGTGGCGTAATTAAACGTGTTGTCATGAGTATTATCTCCTGGATTTAAAAAAAGGTTACTCTAGAAACTAGAATAAACTGGCACAATAACAGTAGTCTGGTTGCCTGTGGCAACCACACTAATTTGTAGTTGGCTGCGGGCGTGTTGGAAATCTGCTCAGTGGGAGCATGTAAAAGTAGATCAGGATCGCAATAGTAGTCCTGTTTTGATGACGTAAACTATCTGTGTTCCAAAATTCTTTATACATAATTTAAAATGTTCACAGTGTCACTTTAATAATTTCTATGTAGTGTTCAGGAGATACGGGTCAGGAGTACTTGTGTTCTGATTATGCAGAAGCGGAGGGGGTTAGTTTAGAGGCCATGATCACTGCGTTTTTTGCAGTCATGTTGATAGAGAGTGACCATTCCATGATGTATGCAAATCACACAAAAAGATGGACGGCCTGCGCAAATCTGCATTTCTAGAGACTTGCACTGCAACGCATTGCCGTGTGTGATGTCAAAGCACAGATCCATGGCCAGCTAACATGTAAATTGTCTTGAGGCCTTCACTTCAACGTCAGTGCGAGTGACTGAAGATAGTGTACCCTTATATACTGTAAGTCAACATTACTAAAAGAATCGGTGCTATACCCTCAGCAAGATGGATCCAGAAGAACCAACCCTTTTCACCATCCTGGCGGCAATCAAAGCGCTGGAGGCGGGCACGAACGCACGCTTCAGTGCCTCACAACAGGTTCAATCTTCTCTGGCTGGTCGTATTTCCGACATAGAGCAGAGTGTGAACCGTTATGGAACGCGCATAGCCCGACTGGAAGAAGTAATCAAGGTTATGTCGGAGTCCAGTTCAGCCGATCTATCTGTAGCCGTAGCAAGGAGTGAGGTCCAACGGTTCCTGACTCGGTTCTTGTGTTCAGAGCGTCCAGACGTTCCTGCTTCCACCGTCCTCCACGAACACAGAGAGGAGAGCCAAGACGACGACGACCTCTACCACCAAACGCAGAGGAGCGAACAGACCCCGTCAGCAGCAACCTGTCAAAGAGGCACAGTTGTACCTGAATTTAAGAGTCCCCGACGTCAGTTTACCGATACCGAGAATGCAGTTCCGGCGGGAGAAGGAAAGACGAACCAGCCGAGTTCTTCCACAGGAAAGAAAACCATCCACACCTGTGAATATTGTGCCAAGGGTTTCAGTAGACACAGTGACCTGCAGCGACACCTGCGTGTCCACACTGGAGAAAGACCATACCCTTGTCAACGTTGTGACAAGAGTTTCAAACATCCATGTGACTTGCAAAATCACATACGCATCCATACTGGGGAAAGACCGTACCACTGTCAACATTGTGACAAGAGATTCAATCATTCAGGTGACTTACACAGACACCTGAGTGTCCACACCGGAGAGAAACCGTACCAGTGTCAACTTTGTGACAAGAAATTCAACCAGTCACGTTACTTGAAGTCACACCTGCGCATCCATACCGGAGAAAGACCGTAATGCTGTCAACATTCTTACCAGAGTTACAAACGTTCAGTTGACTTGCAGTCACACCTGTGTATCCACAGTAGAGAGAAAGCCTACCACTGTCAACATTGTGACAAGGATTTCATTGAATCAGTTAACTTGAGGAAACACATGCGTCTCCACACTTGAGTTTTTAAGGTTTTGTGACATTCAATGTACGGAATGTTAAGAGTTGTTTTTATTTGGTGCAATGGCGCTCATAAAAATACATAAAAATAAATGAATAAATAAATACAATGAGCTTTTGATCCATCTGGTGCTCTACTGACTGAGCTATCCATGCCATAATTTGCTTAATTGTTAAAAATGAAACAACCTATAAAACACCACCAAGCAGTATGCAATGTGACCAATATGCACAAATAATCAATCCGAGGGTGGAGCTTACTAGTCAAAGTAAAGTGTTTCCCATGAGTCAAGAAACAAGTTCCATGATCTATGGCCAGACGATGCATGAACAAACAACGCCTGTTCAAGTGATTGAGTTTCAAAAAAATGAAACTCAGTAAGACTGCAGTAAGACTGGTTTAGTGCTATTTGGCATCCCTCTCTACCAAACTGTAAAATCTCCTAAGGAGTGTCTGTATTGGGAGCAGAAGAAGAATTTTAATTGTAAAAAAACAACATTTTTTGCCGAAGAAAATTTGCTTCTGAACTTTTGTCTCGTTGGGTCCAAAGTTGACATGCAGCACATTTCACGCAAAGCTTACCGGTCAAAGTGACACACGTGTGAGTCAAGACTGGTGATGCAAGGTAAACTCATCGTGTCAGAGTTGCCTTTGCAAGAAGTGCTTTTGGCATGTTTCCTTGACTCTCGCTACAAGGACCGTCCCTTCTCGGACAATGCGGTGCGCATCAGCGCCAAAGAGTGGCTCAAGGAGGAGTCGGAAAAGGAAAACCCCACAGAGGCAGAAAATTCCACAGGAGACAATACAGCTGGAATAAGCCCAAAAAGACCAAGAGTGAAAAACGTTCTGGAAGACCTTTATGCCAGTACACTGTCTCTAGCAGAACCATCCGTGACAGGCATCGATGAGGAAATTGAAAAGTACATCAAAGAGTGTCAGAGAGCGTCATTGACTGGAAAAGTGGCAAGGCCCTTGAATGGTGGAAAGAGAACTGTGCTTGGTACAAAAGACTGTTAAAGTTGGCCAGGCGCTACCTCCGTGCACCACCCTCCACAATTCCCAGTGAGGGAGTCTTTAGCACAATTGGAAAGATTTAGCAAACACACACGCGCGTGCACACACACACAGATTGCAGACATGCTGCAAGTTTACAGACTAGATGCTGTTTAAGTATTATTACTATGACACTTTATGAATGTCCACACAGAATGAGGACTGTTAATGTTCATTGAGAATGCTATATAAATAGCTGGGTTGTTGTATAGGCTTCTTTCCAGAGATTGAGAACGCAAGCAGAGTGCAGACATACTGCCAGTTTACAAAAATAAATACTAATTAGTGTACTGTTAAGTGTTTTACATCATTTTTGTTGTGTAATATTCTATTGTCAACTTGAAAAACAAAAGACATGTTTAAGTTTAGAAGTTTTTAAAAAAATATTTTGTTAATTTTTTGATTACTAAACATCGGTCAAAACAGGCGATTTTTGGCCCTCCCAGCAGGGGGACGGGGGCATAAATCTGTAATTCTTAAAGATTGGTTTAAGTTCCATTGGTTTAATTTTACGCTTTCAAGAGTTAAAGTACACTTAAACATCTGAATTACGTAATTTTCAAGAATCTACATAATTTGAAAATGTAGAAGGATTCTTATCTTTGACATAACGTTTTGCCAGTTTATCTATCCTAAATTGTGGACAAGAGACTGGACTCTACATCAAATGGTGGTCGTGTGTGGCTAAAATGCAGAATAAATACTGGGGGCTGAAACCTTTCTAGCCAATGAAAGAATAACGGTTGCCGCCGTTGGTGCCAAACGTATATATGCCACGGTTGCAAAATAATTTCACAGCAGCTGAAAAAAATAACTTGAATTAGTCATCGGGCACCCTGCCGTGACGCATGTTGCGACGTACGCCGCGGTCACAAATTGATTTCCCTCTCCTGATATCAAGATTGCAAATCTGATTGGTCTAACACAGGGGTTTTCAACAGGTGGTCCGGGGACCACCAGTGGTCCCTGAGAGGATTCCAGGTGGTCCCCAGCTCAACGATGGAAAGTTGGTTAACCACATGTAACTCTTGAGAGTTAAAATATTCGTCATCTGTGTTAGTAGCACTTAATTAAGAGGTTTACACCATTGTGTTTGCAAAATGCAGCCTGGAATTGTGAACAAAACCAAAAGAAATCTTTAGTTTTAGGTCTTTGGTGTGCAAATGTCATCAAATGGTGGTCGGTGGCTCAACTGCTGAATAAATGGTGGTCCCTGGTGTCAAAAAGGTTGAAACCCCCTAACAGGTCACATGACCAATTTAAACAGATCAAATTGTCCCAGTTGGATGGGACAATCCACGGTGTGACAGTACAGTTCACACAAACGTTTTCCATGCCCTCCCCCATGCAGGACAGCCAAGTAACGAATAACCCATTAGAGTGCATCTAATGGAATTTTATGGTCAAAGTAATAATTATATATTTTTACATTACTACTTGGTCCCTTTAATAATAGCTAGAGTAATGCAATTTTGTGAAAACTGCAAAGTGTGGTTGCCCTATGGCTAGCCAATAGGATTGTGGCAACCATATTATTGTTATCCGGGCACTTTTTCGATTTACGGTAGGTGATGATCTAATGGTGGCGTAATTAAACGTGTTGTCATGAGTATTATCTCCTGGATTTAAAAAAAAAAGGTTACTTTAGAAACTAGAATAAACTGGCACAATAACAATAGTCTGGTTGCCTACGGCAACCACAAAAATACATGTTTGTGCATGTAAGGCACAAGTATTGTAGTCGGCTGTGGGCCTGTATGTAAACTATCTGTGTTCCAAAATCCTTTATACATAATTTAAAATGTTCACAGAGTCACTTTAATAAGTTCTATGTAGTGTTCAGGAGATAGGGGTCAAGAATACTTGTGCTCTGCTTGTGCACAAGGGGGGGGGGGGGGGGGTGGTTAGTTTAGAGCCCATGATCACTGCGTTTTTTGCAGTCATGTTGATAGAGAGTGTCCATTCCATGATGTATGCAAATGACACAAAAAGATGACGGCCTGCGCAAATCTGCATTTCTAGAGACTTACACTGCAACACATTGCCGTGTGTGACGTCAGAGCACAGATCTATGGCCAGCTAACATGTAAATTGTCTTGAGGCCTTCACTTCAATGTCAGTGTGAGTGACTGAAGATAGAGAGATACCCAGACGAGAGGGAGACAGGGATACTGTGCCTTTATATAAAGTCAACATCACTAAAAGAAGCGGTGCTACCCTCAACAAGATGGATCCAGAAGAACCAACCCTTTCCACCATCCTGGCGGCTATCAAGGCGCTGGAGGGGGGCTTACAACATGTCCAATCCTCTCTGGCTAGTCGTATTTCCGATGTAGAGCAGAGCGTAAACCGTTATGGAGCCCGTATGGCCCGAATAGAAGAAGTAATGAAGATGATGTCGGAGTCCAGTTCAGCCGATCTGTCTGTAGCTGTAGCAAGGAGCGAGGTCCAACGTTTGTTGACTCGGTTCTTGTGTTCAGAGCGTCCAGACGTTCCTGCTTCCACCGTCCTCCGCGAACACAGAGAGGAGAGCCAAGACGACGACGACCTCTACCACCAAACGCAGAGGAGCGAACAGACCCCGTCAGCAGCAGCCTGTCAAAGAGGCACAGTTGTACCTGAATCTAAGAGTCCCCGACATCAGTTTACCGATACCGAGAATGCACTTCCGGCGGGAGAAGGAAAGATGAACCAGCCAAGTTCTTCCACAGGAAAGAAGACCATCCACACCTGTGAATATTGTGGCAAGGGTTTCAGTAGACATCTGCAGCGACACATGCGTGTCCACACTGGAGAAAGACCATACCCTTGTCAACGTTGTGACAAGAGTTTCAAACACTCAACTGACTTGCAAAATCACATACGCATCCATACTGGGGAAAGACCGTACCACTGTCAACATTGTGACAAAAGTTTCATCCAGTTAGGTCACTTGCACAATCACATACGTATCCATACCGGGGAAAGACCGTACCACTGTCAACTTTGTGGCAAGAGATTCAATCGTTCAGGTAATTTGCAGAGACACAGGCGCATCCATACTGGAGAAAGACCGTAACACTGTCAACATTCTGGCAAGAATAACAAACGGTCAGTTAACTTGCAGTCACACCTGTGTATCCACAGTAGAGAGAAAGCCTACCACTGTCAACATTGTGACAAGGATTTCATTGAATCAGGTAACTTGAGGAAACACATGCGTCTCCACACTTGAGTTAAGTTATTTTTTTAAGGTTTTGTGACATTCAATGTACGGAATGTTAAGAGTTGTTTTTATTTGGTGCAATGGCGCTCATAAAAATACATAAAAATAAATGAATAAATAAATACAATGAGCTTTTGATCCATCTGGTGCTCTACTGACTGAGCTATCCATGCCATAATTTGCTTAATTGTTAAAAATGAAACAACCTATAAAACACCACCAAGCAGTATGCAATGTGACCAATATGCACAAATAATCAATCCGAGGGTGGAGCTTACTAGTCAAAGTAAAGTGTTTCCCATGAGTCAAAAAACAAGTTCCATGATCTATGGCCAGACGATGCATGAACAAACAACGCCTGTTCAAATGATTGAGTTTCAACAAAATGCTATGGTGCCCCTTTGACAAACTGCAGTAAGACCGGTTTAGTGCTATTTGGCATCCCTCTCTGCCAAACTGTAAAATCTCATAAGGAGTGTCTGTATTGGGAGCAGAAGAAAAAAAATAATTTAATTTAATTTAATTTAATTTAATTTAATTTAATTTAATTTAATTTAATTTAATTTAATTTAATTTAATTTAATTTAATTTAATTTAATTTAATTTAATAAAAATGTTAACATTTTTTTTGCCAAAGAAAATTTGCTTCTGAACTTTTGTCTCGTTGGGGCCAAAGTTGACATGCAGCACGTTTCACGCAAAGCTTACTCACACATGTGAGAATCAAGCCTTTGCAAGAAGTGCTGTTGGCATGTTTCCTTGACCCTCACTACAAGGACCGTCCCTTCTCGGACAATGCGGTGCACATCAACGCCAAAGAGTGGCTCAAGGAGGAGTCGGAAAAAGAAAACCCCACAGAGGCAGAACATTCCACAGGAGACAATACAGCTGGAATAATCCCAAAAAGACCAAGAGTGGAAAACGTTCTGGAAGACCTTTATGCCAGTATACTGTCTCCAGCAGAACCATCCGTGACAGGCATCGATGAGGAAATTGAAAAGTACATTAAAGAGAGCGTCATTGACTGGAAAAGTGGCAAGGCCCTTGAATGGTGGAAAGAAAACTGTGCTTGGTACAAAAGACTGTTAAAGTTGGCCAGGCGCTACCTCCGTGCACCACCCTCCACAATTCCCAGTGAGGGAGTCTTTAGCACAACTGTAAAGATTTAGCAAAAACATACGCGCGTGCAGATTGCAGACATGCTGCAAGTTTACAGAATAGTTGCTGTTTAAGTATTATTACTATGACACTTTATGAATGTCCACACAGAATGAGGACTGTTAATGTTCATTGAGAATGCTATATAAATAGCTGGGTTGTTGTATAGGCTTCTTTCCAGAGATTGAGAACGCAAGCAGAATGCAGACTTACTACACGTTTACAAAAATAAATACTGATTAAAGTGTTTTACATCATTTTTGTTTCGTGTAATATTCCATTGTCAACTAGTAAAACAAAAGACATGTTTAAGTTTAGAAGTTTTTTTAAAAAAATATAATTTGCTAATTTTTTGATTACTAAACATCAGTAACATCGGTGTAGGTTTTTGCAAACATCGGTATCGGTTCCAAAAATATGGTATGGTCGGGCTCTACCGCAGACCAACTGTTGGAAACCCCTGCCATAGGCGATTTTAGGCCCTCCCAGCAGGGGGACAGGGGCATAAATCTGTAATTCTTAAAGATTGGTTCCATTGGTTTAATTTTACGCTTTCAAGAGTCAAAGTACACTTAAACATCTGAATTACGTAATTTTCAAGAATCTACATAATTTGAAAATGTAGGATTCTTATCTTTGACTAACGTTTTGCCAGTTTATCTATCCTAAATTGTGGACAAGAGACTGGATCAACATCAAATGGTGGTCGTGCGTGGCTAAAATGCAGAATAAATACTGGGGGCTGAAAACTTTCTAGCCAATAAAAGAATAATAACGGTCGCCGCCGTTGGTGCCAAACGTATATATGCCACGGTTGCAAAATGATTTCACATTAGTTGAAAAAAATAACTTGAATCAGTCATCGGGCGCCCTGCCGTGACGCATGTTGAGACGTACGCCGCGGTCGCAAATTGATTTCTCTCTCCTGACATCAAGATTGCAAATCTGATTGGTCTAACACAGGGTTTTTCAACAGGTGGTCCAGGGACCACCCCTGAGAGGATTCCAGGTGCCCCAGCTCAATGATGGAAAGTTGGTTAACCACATGTAACTCTTGAGAGTGTAAAAATGAAACCAAATGGACCCTTTAGGTCCATTTGGTTTCATTTTTACACTCTCAAGAGTTAAAATATTCGTCATCTGAGTTAGTAGCACTTAATTAAGATGTTTACACCATTTTGTTTGCAAAATGCAGCCTGGAATTGTGAACAAAACCAAAAGAAATCTTTAGTTTTAGATCTTTAGTGTGCAAATGTCATCAAATGGTGGTCTGTGGCTCAATTGCTGAATAAATGGTGGTCCCTGGTGTCAAAAAGGTTGAAAACCCCTAAGAGGTCACATGACCAATTTAAAACACATCAAATTGTCCCAGTTGGATGGGACAATCCACGGTGTGACAGTACAGTTCTTCCAGCCCGACTGGAAGAAGTAATCAAGGTTATGTCGGAGTCCAGTTCAGCCGATCTATCTGTAGCCGTAGCAAGGAGTGAGGTCTAAACGCAGAGGAGCGAACAGACCCCGTCAGCAGCAGCCGAGAATGCAGTTCCGGCGGGAGAAGGAAAGTCGAACCGGCCGAGTTCTTCCACAGGAAAGAAAACCATCCACAACTATGAATAAAAACCATCCACATCTGTAAAAAGGTTACTAGAAACAAGAATAAACTGGCACAATAACAATAGTCTGGTTGCCTATGGCAACCACAGTAATAAATGTTTGTGCATTTAAGGCGCAAGTACTGCAGTCGGCTGTGGGCATGTCTGAAACCTGCTCAGTGGGGTCAGGTAAAAGTAGATCAGGATCACAATAGTAGTCCTGTTTTGATGACGTAAACAATCTGTGTTCCAAAATCCTTTATAGATAATTTAAAATGTTCACAGTGTCACTTAATAATTTCTATGTAGTTTTCAGGAGATATGGGTCAGGAGTACTTGTGCTCTGCTTGTGCACAAGGGGAGGGGGTTAGTTTAGCCCATGATCACTGCGTTTTTTGCATGTTGTCATGTTGATAGAGAGTGACCATTCCATGATGTATGCAAATCTGCACAAATCTGCATTTCTAGACACTTGCACTGCAACACTTTGTCGTGTGTGACGTCAGACCACAGCTAACGTGTAAATTGTCTTGAGACCTTCACTTCAACGTCAGTGTGAGTGACTGAAGATAGAGAGATACACAGACGAGAGGGAGACAGGGATACTGTGCCTTTATATAAGTCAACATCACTAAAAGAAGTGGTGCTACCCTCAACAAGATGGATCCAGAAGAACCAACCCCTTCCACCATCCTGGCGGCTATCAAGGCGCTGGAGGGGGGCATGAGCGCCTTACAACATGTCCAATCCTCTCTGGCTAGTCGTATTTCCGACGTAGAGCAGAGCGTAAACCGTTATGGAGCACGCATAGAGGAAGTAATCAAGATGATGTCGGAGTCCAGTTCAGCCGATCTATCTGCAGCCGTAGCAAGGAGCGAGGTCCAACGTTTCCTGACTCGGTTCTTGTGTTCAGAGCGTCCAGACGTTCCTGCTTCCACCGTCCTCCGCGAACACAGAGAGGAGAGCCAAGACGACGACGACCTCGACAGCCAAACGCAGAGGAACGAACAGACCCCGTCAGCAGCAGCCTGTCAAAGAGGCACAGTTGTACCTGAATCTAAGAGTCCCCAACGTCAGTTTACCGATACCGAGAATGCAGTTCTGGTGGGAGAAGGAAAGACGAACCAGCCGAGTTCTTCCACAGGAAAGAAAACCATCCAGCCCTGTGAACATTGTGGCAAGGGTTTCAGTAAATCAAGTCATCTCCAGCAACACCTGCGTGTCCACACTGGAGAAAGACCATACCCTTGTCAACGTTGTGACAAGAGTTTCAAACATCCATGTGACTTGCAAAATCACATACGCATCCATACTGGGGAAAGACCGTACCACTGTCAACATTGTGACAAGAGATTCAATATTTCAGGTGACTTACACAGACACCTGAGTATCCACACCGGAGAGAAACCGTACCAGTGTCAACTTTGTGACAAGAGTTTCAACCAGTCACGTTACTTGAAGTCACACCTGCGCATCCATACTGGAGAAAGACCGTAACACTGTCAACATTCTGACAAGAGTTACAAACGGTCAGTTGACTTGCAGTCACACCTGTGTATCCACAGTAGAGAGAAAGCCTACCACTGTCAACATTGTGACAAGGATTTCATTGAATCAGTTAACTTGAGGAAACACATGCGTCTCCACACTTGAGTTAAGTTATTTTTTTAAGGTTTTGTTACATTCAATGTACGGAATGTTAAGAGTTGTTTTTATTTGGTGCAATGGCGCTCATAAAAATACATAAAAATAAATGAATAAATAAATACAATGAGCTTTTGATCCATCTGGTGCTCTACTGACTGAGCTATCCATGCCATAATTTGCTTAATTGTTAAAAATGAAACAACCTATAAAACACCACCAAGCAGTATGCAATGTGACCAATATGCACAAATAATCAATCCGAGGGTGGAGCTTACTAGTCAAAGTAAAGTGTTTCCCATGAGTCAAGAAACAAGTTCCATGATCTATGGCCAGACGATGCATGAACAAACAACGCCTGTTCAAGTGATTGAGTTTCAAAAAAATGAAACTCAGTAAGACTGCGGTAAGACTGGTTTAGTGCTATTTGGCATCCCTCTCTACCAAACTGTAAAATCTCCTAAGGAGTGTCTGTATTGGGAGCAGAAGAAGAATTTTAATTGTAAAAAAACAACATTTTTTGCCAAAGAAAATTTGCTTCTGAACTTTTGTCTCGTTGGGGCCAAAGTTGACATGCAGCACATTTCACGCAAAGCTTACCGGTCAAAGTGACACACGTGTGAATTAAGACTGGTGATGCAAGGTAAACTCGTCGTGTCAGAGTTGCCTTTGCAAGAAGTGCTTTTGGCATGTTTCCTTGACTCTCGCTACAAGGACCGTCCCTTCTCGGACAATGCGGTGCGCATCAGCGCCAAAGAGTGGCTCAAGGAGGAGTCGGAAAAGGAAAACCCCACAGAGGCAGAAAATTCCACAGGAGACAATACAGCTGGAATAAGCCCAAAAAGACCAAGAGTGAAAAACGTTCTGGAAGACCTTTATGCCAGTACACTGTCTCTAGCAGAGCCATCCGTGACAGGCATCGATGAGGAAATTGAAAAGTATATCAAAGAGTGTCAGAGAGCGTCATTGACTGGAAAAGTGGCAAGGCCCTTGAATGGTGGAAAGAGAACTGTGCTTGGTACAAAAGACTGTCAAAGTTGGCCAGGCGCTACCTCCGTGCACCACCCTCCACAATTCCCAGTGAGGGAGTCTTTAGCACAATTGGAGATATTTAGCAAACACACACGCATGTGCAAACACACACAGATTGCAGACATGCTGCAAGTTTACAGACTAGATGCTGTTTAAGTATTATTACTATGACACTTTATGAATGTCCACACAGAATGAGGATGATGTTCATTGAGAATGCTATATAAATAGCTGGGTTGTTGTATAGGCTTCTTTCCAGAGATTGAGAACGCAAGCAGAGTGCAGACATACTGCCAGTTTACAAAAATAAATACTAATTAAAGTGTTTTACATCATTTTTGTTGTGTAATATTCTATTGTCAACTTGAAAAACAAAAGACATGTTTAAGTTTAGAATTTTTAATATTTTGTTAATTTTTTGATTACTAAACATCGGTCAAAACAGGCGATTTTAGGCCCTCCCAGCAGGGGGACGGGGGCATAAATCTGTAATTCCTAAAGATTGATTGGTTCCATTGGTTTAATTTTACGCTTTCAAGAGTTAAAGTACACTTAAACATCTGAATTACGTAATTTTCAAGAATCTACATAATTTGAAAATGTAGAAGGATTCTTATCTTTGACATAACGTTTTGCCAGTTTATCTATCCTAAATTGTGGACAAGAGACTGGACTCTACATCAAATGGTGGTCGTGGCTAAAATGCAGAATAAATACTGGGGGCTGAAACCTTTCTAGCCAATGAAAGAATAACAGTCGCCGCAGTTGGTGCCAAAAAATGATTTCACGGCAGTTGAAAAAATAACTTTAATTAGTCATCGGGCGCCTGCCGTGACGCATGCTGCGACGTACGCCGCGGTCGCAAATTGATTTCCCTCTCCTGACATCAAGATCTGATTGGTCTAACAGGTCACATGACCGATTTAAACACATCAAATTGTCCCAGTTGGATGGGACAATCCACGGTGTGACAGTACAGTTCACACAAACGTTTTCCATGCCCTCCCCCATGCAGGACAGCCAAGTAACGAATAACCCATTAGAGTGCATCAAAAGCCATTACCAAATAACTGTTTGGTAATTCTCCTATATGTGATTTTATGGTCAAAGTAATAATTATATATTTTTACATTACTACTTGGTCCCTTTAATAATAGCTAGAGTAATGCAATTTTGTGAAAACTGCAAAGTGTGGTTGCCCTATGGCTAGCCAATAGGATGGGAGCGAGGCAACCAGTGTGGCGACCATATTTTTTGTTATCTGCGCACTTTCTCGATTTACGGTAGGTGATGATGTAATGGTGGCGTAATTAAACGTGTTGTCATGAGTATTATCTCCTGGATTAAAAAAAAAAACGTTACTCTAGAAACTAGAATAAACTGGCACAATGACAATAGTGGGTGGTTAGTTTAGAGCCCATGATCACTGCGTTTTTTGCAGTCATGTGATAGCGAGTGTCCATTCCATGATGTATGCAAATGACACAAAAAGATGACGGCCTGCGCAAATCTGCATTTCTAGAGACTTGCACTGCAACACATTGCCGTGTGTGACGTCAGAGCACAGATCCATGGCCAGCTAACATGTAAATTGTCTTGAGGCCTTCACTTCAGCGTCAGTGCGAGTGACTGAAGATAGTGTACCCTTATATAAGTCAACATTACTAAAAGAATCGGTGCTATACCCTCAACAGGATGGATCCAGAAGAACCAACCCTTTTCACCATCCTGGCGGCAATCAAGGCGCTGGAGGCGGGCACGAACGCACGCTTCAGTGCCTCACAACAGGTTCAATCTTCTCTGGCTGGTCGTATTTCCGACATAGAGCAGAGTGTGAACCGTTATGGAACGCGCATAGCCCGACTGGAAGAAGTAATCAAGGTTATGTCGGAGTCCAGTTCAGCCGATCTATCTGTAGCCGTAGCAAGGAGTGAGGTCCAACGTTTCCTGACTCGGTTCTTGTGTTCCGAGCGTCCAGACGTTCCTGCTTCCACCGTCCTCCTCGAACACACAGAGGAGGACAACCTCTACTGCCAAACGCAGAGGAGCGAACAGACCCCGTCAGCAGCAGCCTGTCAAAGAGGCACAGTTGTACCTGAATTTAAGAGTCCCCGACGTCAGTTCACCAATACCGAGAATGCAGTTCCGGCGGGAGAAGGAAAGTCGAACCGGCCGAGTTCTTCCACAGGAAAGAAAACCATCCACACCTGTGAATATTGTGGCAAGGGTTTGAGTAAATCAGGTGTTCTGCAACGACACCTGCGTATCCACACCGGAGAAAGACCATACCGTTGTCAACGTTGTGACAAAGGTTTCATCCAGTCATCTGACCTGCGAAATCACATGCGTAGCCATACTGGGGAAAGACCGTACCACTGTCAACTTTGTGGCAAGAGTTTCCACCTGTCAAGTCACTTGCAGAGACACAGGCGCATCCATACTGGAGAAAGACCGTAACACTGTCAACATTCTGATAAGAATTACAAACGGTCAGTTGACTTGAGCAATTGAGCAATTGCAGTAAGACTCGTTTTAGTGAGATTTGCCAAACTGTAAAATCTCATTAGCAGATTTCTCTGCAAGGGCAAATTAGGTGAAATAGAAACCAGCAAATTTCACCAAGTCACTACTTGGTCCCTTTGATAATAGCTAGAGTGATGCAATTTTGGGGAAATTGCAAAGTCTGGCACAATAACAATAGTCTGGTTGCCTATGGCAACCACAGTAATAAATGTTTGTGCATTTAAGGCGCAAGTACTGCAGTCGGCTGTGGGCATGTCTGAAACCTGCTCAGTGGGGTCAGGTAAAAGTAGATCAGGATCACAATAGTAGTCCTGTTTTGATGACGTAAACAATCTGTGTTCCCAAACCCTTTATAGATCATTTAAAATGTTCACAGTGTCACTTAATAATTTCTATGTAGTTTTCAGGAGATATGGGTCAGGAGTACTTGTGCTCTGCTTGTGCACAAGGGGAGGGGGTTAGTTTAGCCCATGATCACTGCGTTTTTTGCATGTTGTCATGTTGATAGAGAGTGACCATTCCATGATGTATGCAAATGGAACAAAAAGATGGACGGCCTGCGCAAATCTGCATTTCTAGACACTTGCACTCCAACACTTTGTCGTGTGTGACGTCAGACCACAGCTAACGTGTAAATTGTCTTGAGACCTTCACTTCAACATCAGTGTGAGTGACTGAAGATAGAGAGATACACAGACGAGAGGGAGACAGGGATACTGTGCCTTTATATAAGTCAAAGTCACTAAAAGAAGCGGTGTTACCTCAACAAGATGGATCCAGAAGAACCAACCCTTTCCACCGTCCTGGCGGCTATCAAGGCGCTGGAGGGGGGCATGAGCGCCTTACAACATGTCCAATCCTCTCTGGCTAGTCGTATTTCCGACGTAGAACAGAGCGTAAACCGTTATGGAGCACGTATGGCCTGGATAGAAGAAGTAATCAAGATGATGTCGGAGTCCAGTTCAGCCGATCTATCTGCAGCCGTAGCAAGGAGCGAGGTCCAACGTTTGTTGACTCGGTTCTTGTGTTCAGAGCGTCCAGACGTTCCTGCTTCCACCGTCCTCCGCGAACACAGAGAGGAGAGCCAAGATGACGACGACCTCTACCACCAAACGCAGAGGAGCGAACAGACCGCGTCAGCAGCAGCCTGTCAAAGAGGCACAGTTGTACCTGAATCTAAGAGTCCCCGACGTCAGTTTACCGATACCGAGAATGCACTTCCGGCGGGAGAAGGAAAGACGAACCAGCCGAGTTCTTCCACAAGAAAGAAAACCATCCACACCTGTGAATATTGTGGCAAGGGTTTCAGTAGACACAGGGATCTGCAACGACACCTGCGTGTCCACACTGGAGAAAGACCATACCCTTGTCAACGTTGTGACAAGAGTTTCAAACACTCAAAAGACTTGCAAAATCACATACGCATCCACACTGGGGAAAGACCGTACCACTGTCAACTTTGTGACAAGAGTTTCAAACAGTCAAGTGACTTACACAGACACCTGAGTATCCACACCGGAGAGAAACCGTACCAGTGTCAACTTTGTGACAAGAGTTTCAACCAGTCACGTTACTTGCAGAGACACAGGCGCATCCATGCTGGAGGAAGACCGTAACACTCTCAACATTCTGATAAGAATTACAAACGGTCAGTTGACTTGCAGTCACACCTGTGTATCCACAGTAGAGAGAAAGCCTACCACTGTCAACATTGTGACAAGGATTTCATTGAATCAGGTAACTTGAGGAAACGTGTGCGTCTCCACACTGGTTATATCTTCATAAATCAGGAAATGTGTTGGATTTATGACGACGATAAATCACATGCAAAATGAGTTAATTTCTTTTTTTAAGGTTTTGTGACATTCAATCTACTGAATGGTAAAGGATGTTTTTATTTGTTGCAATAGTGCTCATAAAATAAATAAAAACAATGAACTTTTGATCCATCTGGTGGTCTACTGACTGAGCTACCCAGACTATAATTTGCTTAATTGTTAACAATGAAACAACCCATAAGACGCCACACACACTCCGTATATAAACACACACCGTAGCTCTACAGCTAAGCATTACATAATCATTCTCCTCTACTGTAAGGAAAGGAACAGCAGGAGAAGGAGAATAGGATCCATCCCAGCCGCCTTCTCAACCCTTCGGGAGAGAGGCAGGAGTGTCATGGTGCCATAGGCGATTTTAGGCTCCCCCAGCAGGGAAGGGGGGGGGGGGGGCATATCTGTAATTCTTGAGACAAATTAAACCAATGGACCCTTATAGGTCCATTGGTTTCAATTCATGTTTTCAAGAGTTAAATTTTCAAATTTTCAAACTGCTTCAAATCGCAGAAAGTCTCAGAGTGGAACTTACCGGTCAAAGTCACCCATGTGTTCAACATAGTGCTGTATATTAGGGCTTAATTTGCCCTTCGAACATCGGGCAGCAATTTCAGGCCGAGCTTCGAACCTTCGCTAAAAAAAAAGCAGCATGCTGCGACCGCCCCCCGCGCGTCTACTAACTCTTAAAATCGTCTATGTTGCCATTGGTAGATAAGTTTTCTACTGCCCCGAGATGTGATTGACATCTGTGAATACACCAGTCATGACACCGCTCTCCTTTCTCTCCTTTCTGATGAGACAGATCCGACACAGCCACGGGTAACACGCTGTTTTGATTGCCAATACATGCCGTCCATCGGCATGTATTGGCATGTATTGGCATGTATTTGTTTGCTAAGATTAGACTGCGTGTCTATTGTATATATAGTCTAAACTGCCTGCTTCTGCTGGCCAGTCAACCGTAAAACCAACCTTACCAAAGGCTTGTTTAATTATTTGTTTGCCATGATTAGACTACGTGTATATTGTATATATAGTCTTAAGTGCCCGATGCTGCTGGCTAGCCTGCTGCTGGCTAGGTAAATACCATACCATAACCATAAGACCAACCAAAGTCAGCGTGCAACAGCAGCTCTATAGAGTACAGACGGAGTTGCGCAAACTCCGTTCACTTCCTAGAGCTAGTCTAATGGCGGATCGCCTACATAGACTTATATTGAGAATAGGACACCTTCAGTGAAAACAATGTGCAACTGCAGTAACAGCTCGTTTCACAGCGAGTTTCTGACCCTTCGATGTCGCACATCTACTAGAAGGGGGGAAAAGTTAAATAAATAAATAAATGCGAATGGTTCGGGATCATTAATATTCGTTCGCGTGGCGACCTTAGCGAGCGAGTGGTTCGAATCCCGAGCTTCGGTATACAGCCTTAGTTCAACATAAGTCACATAATTCGAGAAACGTGTAAACAAGTCCCATGATTTTTGGCCAAGCGAGGCACGAGTTATGCTTGTTCAAATGTTTCATTTTCAAACAATTGCTATAGAGCCATTTGAGCAATTGCAGTAAGACACGTTTTAGTGAGATTTGCCAAACTGTAAAATCTCATTAGCAGATTTCTCTGCAAGGGTAAATTAGGTGAAATACAAACCAGTAATTTTCACCAAGTCACTATTTGGTCCCTTTGATAATAGCTAGAGTGATGCAATTTTGGGGAAATTGCAAAGTCTGGTTGCCCTATGGCTAGCCAATAGGAAGGGACGAGGCAACCAGACTGGCAACCAGACTTTTCTTATCTAGGAAATTTTTCGATTTACAGCATAGTCCAGTTCCTTATGTAATTTTGTAGGATGAAGACGGAGATTTGTAAAACTATATATTTTTGGAAACCTTACAGCCTACTGAATCAGAAAATGTTTGATTCCATTTTTTTCAAGGTCATTATAGCAGCCATCTTGGATCTTTAAAAATGGCTACTTTTAAAAACGAATTTCTCAATATTTTGCCTCCCAGATGACCTAAAATCATGATTGCAGTGGTTAAATCTACATTTTGGGGGGCAAGGAATACAATGGAAATGGTTTGCATTGTAAACAAGGGATGTATGGTTAGGGATGTTGCATTTATACATGACTAAATGGTAATATTCTGGTAATCTGGACACACAATGCAATATCTCATAAACATTTCTCAAATCTCTCAAAAGACAAAAACTTAAAGGTATAGTAAGTGATTTTGGTGATTTGGAAAACCCTCTGGTCTCCCCATTAGCAAGATGTGCACATGCACACACTCTACAGTGAGGAGGAGTGCAACAGGCCAACATATACACCAAGGCCCGTCCCCACTCAATCCTGATGGAAGAGGAGAGGAAGGCCCCTCTCATCCTGATTGGACGAAAGGCTTTTACCCCAAAGCCGGAATTGAAACTAGGGTTTTATGAACCCAGGGGCTCACTGTGGGACCATATAAGGAACTCCTTATACGGTCTCCACACTCTATAGTAGAGAGGATCAACTATAAATTTAATCAAGAACTGCACAGCTTTGACCCAGACCCAGAGAATGGGAAAATGGAAGAACAGAGAAAGAATGTCTACACTGCTGCTGCTTGGTTTTGTCAAAAGGAAGCAGAGAGATTGACGAGAATGATCCTGAGATCCACATCCTAATCAAGACTCCCACCAACATCTTGAATACTGCGCTTTCAGCCAGAAGAAGCAGCAATACCAACAAGACAAGCAAAAGCTGCTGTGGAGGACATGGCAGATGGAAAACAACCTGTGGGTAAAGATTGCACAAGATCTTCAGATGGCTGCTGACATGAAGGACTTTGAGTCTTTCCATTCAGGCCTGTATGATCTTCATGCGCCTAAAACCACTGGCTCAACTCCAGTCTGCTCCTCTAACAAGTCTGTCCTTTTCACTGACAAGTGTGGCATCGTAGCTTGCTGGGCAGAGTGAGATCTTGAACAGAGTCCTCAATTTCCAATTGCCACAATACCTGAACTGCCATTCAAAGCTGAACTGGCTGACCCCCTCACCAGTGCAGACAGTGAAAGCACTCCAACAGACCCCTTCTGGAAAGGCACCAGGACGTGATGGGTTGCCCGCAAACATCTATAAGAATGGCGGCGCCTGTACCAGGAGGAGAAGAAGGGTCCCTCAAGGATCCCAACAAGGATGCATATATAGTACATGCTTACAAGAAGAAAGAGGAGAGGGGAGTGGGCATCCTGCGATAACCATCATGGTATAGCCTACCTGAACATCACAGGAAAGATTTTTATTTATTTATTTTTTTGCAAAAATCAACATAACCCGGCTCATCAGCCATGTAGCTGAGAATGTTATCCCTGGATCCCTTTGGGGTTTATTGGGATGAATGTGGTTTTGACACAGGCAGAGAGCAGAACAAGGGTCTCTATGGAGTTTGTCTACCTCATTAAGAGGGCCTATGGTAAATTCAGGACAAGTTTGGCTGTCAAGGGAAATTGAACTTTCTCATGGTGTACTTTCATGATGGAAAGTCAGATAGAGTCCAAGAGAATGGTGATGCATCCGAGGCATTACCAGACAGGAATGGAGTGAAGCTACTGCTGCATCTTGTATCTAATCCCTGGCATGTGAACATATGTTGTCAACCTTCAATACAGATACATGATATTGCCTTGTTCATTAACATATAATGCAAGTCTGGCTCTGTAGATGAACAGGTGACTGCATTCTAATCACCGAGAGACCATCCATCCAGCAAAAGAGTGAATTCATCATTGACCAACCTGTTAAGTTTTGTGGAAATACCCCTCAGTTATCGGCTAATGAGGGCAAGTATTGTGGCAGACATATTTACAACATAAATAAACAAACAAACAATTACTGGTGTCTCCATATAGCTAGGTTGTGACTTTTGGATTGGATTTGACAGAAAATGGAATGTCTCTTTTTCATTTGCAGCCATTTTAACAATATGCAAACTCAATTCAACAAACTCAAGTCAACAATTATTGTACAAATAATGATAAACGACTATTCCGGGTAGCCACCATATTGTAAATATACACAATAAGGGTCCAGAAACAACCAATAATTAAAAAAAAAAAAAATAGGTATTCCGTTGAGACTCTCATGCTCAGAGACTATGAAATAGACACCAAGTTTGCATTTCTAGATCATCTGGTTCAGAAGTTTCAAGCCAAACCTATTTTATGGCTAATATTGGCTATTGGATTTCATGGAAACTTGCAATACAAAAAATGTTCTTATTCATATTATAATCAACCCTTTGATGCTTCGTGGAAATATCAAACCGGTCACAATATCACCTGGCCACTGTCTCCAATTGCAGTGAACTTTAATAAGGGAGCAGCAACGTTTCGGCCTATGCGGACGGTTAGGTCTTTTTCCTGGTAGTGTGTTGTGGAAATATGCCTTAGTTTGAATTTTGTCCTATCCACTCCCATTATATCCAATGGGCCCTGAACTGAAGCAACCATATTGGATTTTCCAGCAAAAAAAAAAAAAAAAAACGGGTTGTAAACCTACTGGGTCATACAGTAGATATTATTTCTGGTGGAAAACCGATCTTATGGCAAATGCAGCACTCCTTCCTTGGGCCCCCTGGGTATCCAGGCTTCCAATCCATTTGAAGCATTAAAGGAGGTGTGCCACAATTGAAGGCTTGATCTCTGGCCATATCAAGATTTTTACAAAATCTTAGTGATTGGTAATTATTAACAGTGTCTTATAAAAGTTTTTTAAACGCTCATGTAATTTTAGCATTGATATATCACTCAAAAAGGGTATAAAGCTAAAGTTCATCTCAATACAAGTGTTTTTTAAGTTATTTTTTGGCATTTAAAGTTACAAACATTTAAGAGATTTTCAAATCCTTTAAAATTAGTATAATTACTATAAATGTAAAGGTTATACTTGCCACAATCAGTAAAGTTTTATCATCTTTACAAAAAATAGGTAATTTCTGGTGTCCATTTTTGATTTTCCACCCAAATTAGCCTTTAGTAAATTTTGGGCACCCCTTCTGAGATGGTGAGAGACACCACCCTGAAGAGTATGTGTGCCAAATTTGGTGCTTTTCCCCCACTAATTAACGATTAGAACTATGTTATGATGATAATTCTCCCTACTATACCTAATGAGCCATGCAAGGTGCACCACATTGGGTGCACCAAACCCCACCCACTCCTAAGTGGAATGATCTACCCCAACTGTGAGTTCAACAAGTAGAGTCTGAATCAGCGGAATTCTACAATAAGCCCAACATTAATATAACTGATCAGGACTGGACATGGCCCCTGCTTGGCCAGCCTTCACAGATGGGGCAATAGCCCAAGCCCACTGTGTGCGTGTGGGGAGGAACAGACTATGGAGCACATTGTTGAAGTTTGTCCTCTCCAAAGACTGGAAGGAGGATTACTCACCCTCCACACAGCGAACCAGGAGGCAACCGCTTGGCTTAAGGACTTTGCATTCGCTAAATAAATAAAAACATAACTGATGAAGAAACTTTTCACACATACCTGTATTCATCTGAGATGTTTTCACAGCTTTTCATGGTTTGAATAACCACTAACCTAAGAGTTGAGCTATGACTAAAACCATTCATCAAGATATTTTAGGGGCCTTTAGGCCTATATTACCTTGAAATGATGAATGTCATTTTCCATTTTTTATTTTTCCATATTTTGTGTCGTTTTATGACACAAAATATGATTAAAATGGAAAATACACACTCATGCATGTTTCATTTACAATGTATTTGACTCCATTGGATTCCTTGCCCCCAAAAATGTAGATTTAACCACTGCAATCCTGATTTTAGGCCATCTAGGAGGCCAGATATTGAGAAATTCGTTTTTGAGAGTAGCCATTTTTAAATATCCAAGATGGCTGCCATAACAATCTCGAAAAAAATGGAATCAAACATTTTCTGATTCCTTAGGCAATAAGGTTTCCAAAAATATATAGTTTTAAAAATCTCCGTCTTCATCCTACAAACTCATTTGGATGAACATAGTGCCCTGGACTAGCAGGCGATGATGTAATGGTTGCATAATTAAACGTGCTGTCATCTGTATTATCTCCTGGAGGTAAAAAAGGTTACTCTAGAAACAAGAATAAACTGGCACAATAACAATAGTCTGGTTGCCTATGGCAACCACAGTAATAAATGTTTGTGCATGTAAGGCGCAAGTACTGCAGTCGGCTGTGGGCATGTCTGAAACCTGCTCAGTGGGGTCAGGTAAAAGTAGATCAGGATCACAATAGTAGTCCTGTTTTGATGACGTAAACAATCTGTGTTCCCAAACCCTTTATAGATCATTTAAAATGTTCACAGTGTCACTTTAATAATTTCTATGTAGTTTTCAGGAGATATGGGTCAGGGGTACTTGTGCACAAGGGGAGGGGGTTAGTTTAGCCCATGATCACTGCGTTTTTTGCATGTTGTCATGTTGATAGAGAGTGACCATTCCATGATGTATGCAAATGGCACAAAAAGATGGACGGCCTGCGCAAATCTGCATTTCTAGACACTTGCACTCCAACACTTTGTCGTGTGTGACGTCAGACCACAGCTAACGTGTAAATTGTCTTGAGACCTTCACTTCAACGTCAGTGTGAGTGACTGAAGATAGAGAGATACACAGACAGGGGAAGACAGGGATACTGTGCCTTTATATAAGTCAACATCACTAAAAGAAGCGGTGTTACCTCAACAAGATGGATCCAGAAGAACCAACCCTTTCCACCATCCTGGTGGCTATCAAGGCGCTAGAGGCGGGCACGAACGCACGCTTAAGCACCTCACAACAGGTCCAATCCTCTCTAGCTAGTCGTATTTCCGACATAGAGCAGAGTGTGAACCGTTGTGTAACTCGCATGGCCCGGCTGGAAGAAGCAATCAAGATGATGTCGGAGTCCAATTCAGCCGATCTATCTGTAGCTGTAGCAAGGAGTGAGGTCCAACGTTTTCTGACTCGGTTCTTGTGTTCCGAGCGTCCAGACGTTGCTGCTTCCACCGTCCTCCACGAACAAACCGAGGAGAGCCACAACGACAACCTCTACCACCAAACACCCCTGCGGAGGAATGAACAGACCCCGTCAGCAGCCTGTCATAGAGGCGCAGTTGTACCTGAATCTAAGAGTCAAGGACATCAGTTTACCAATACTGAGAATGCAGTTCTGGCGGGAGAAGGAAAGACGAACTGGCCGACTTCTTCCACAGGAAAGAAAACCTGTACCCACACCTGTGAACATTGTGGCAAGGGTTTCCTTGACTTGAGGGATCTGCAGCGACACCTGCGTGTCCACACTGGAGGAAGACCATACCCTTGTCAACATTGTGGCAAGCGTTTCAAGCAGTCAACTCACTTGAAAAATCACATACGCATCCATACCGGGGAAAGACCGTACCACTGTCAACTTTGTGACAAGAGATTCAATCAGTCAAGTCACTTGCATTTCCACAAGTGCATTCATACTGGAGAGAGACCGTAACGCTGTCAACATTCTGACGAGTTACAAACGGTCAGCTGACTTGCAGTCACACCTGCAGTATCCATAGTAGAGAGAAATGCTGCCACTTGTCAACCTTGTGACAAGAATTTCAGTGGATCAGGTAACTTGAGGATATACATGCGTCACACACCGGTTATCTTTATGAATCCAGGAAATGTGTTGGATTTATAACGATAAATTGCATGCAAAATGAGTACCTTTCTTTTTTTAAAGTTTTTGTGACATTCAATCTAGTGAATGTTAAAAGTTGTTTTTATTTGGTGCAATTGCACTCATAAAAATATATAAAAATAAATAATAAATAAATAAATACAATACACTTTTGATCCATCTGGCGCTCTACTGACTGAGCTATCAAGACTATAATTTGCTTAATTGTTGTTAACAATGAAACAACCCATAAGACGTCACCAAGCAGCAAGCAATATGAACAATATGGCCAAATAATCAATCCGAGGGGGAGCTTACTATTCAAAGTACAGTGTTTACCATAAGTCAAGAAACAAGTTCCATGATCTATGGCCAAATGAGGCATGAACTGTGCTTGTTCAAATGATTGATTTTCCAAAAAATGGCTATAGCGCCCCCTTTGAGAAATTGCAGTAAGACTGGTTTTAGTGCTATTTTTTGCTGAAGAAAATTTGCTGCTGAACCTTTGTCTGGATGGGGCCAAAGTTGACATGCAGCACATTTCATGCACGTTTTCCATGTGTGCATTAGGAGCAGAAGAATAAAAACAGCTATTTTAATTCACCCATAAAAACTTATTTTTTCACTTAAAAAATGTTTTTTTTTTTCACCATATGGGCCCAGAGTTAAGGGACGCATTAGGGAATATAAGTTATAGTGCCAACGGTCAAGCGGTTCATGAGTTATGAGTGTTCAAAGTTTGCATTTTCAGTTGAGTGCTATAGTGCCACCATTTGGCCAGTGGTCATGGGCTTCGCATCTTCACCGTTTGGCATCACCATCTACCAGATTACGAGGTTTTGCGAAAACCAGCTGCACGGTTCTGCCAGACCAGCTATTTTTGGCGGAAGGAGGAGAAAAAAATGACAAAAATAAGAAGGGACCAAGTTCCAAACAAATGGTTGAAGTTTGTGCTGTGAGATTCCTCGTTTATTTTTTTTTGTAAGTTGAGCCACTGGTAAACAGCACACAAACCCCCTTCATCCAAGAGCTGATGTTTCACCATAGATAGCATAACATTATGTTTAAAGTACGTGCATGAAGTGGATCAACAGAAAACCAGCGTGGTTGTACGTACAACATGCATGCTACTTACATTAATGTCTCAACCCTGACCTGCGCTGATGGAAAAAGCGTAACAACTCCAAAGGCACGTTGTATCGCATCACCACGGATGGAGAACTCACCTTTTTGTTCAATTATTCATTTAGGCGCTCGTGCTCAAACGCCCAAGAGAAAACCCCCTCAGCAAATTGCGTTCCCATACAACGCCGCGCAGTGAATTAATGTGAATATTTGAACTATGGCCTCGAGGCCCTGTGTTGTTTCAGAGATGATAGGGGGGGCCGTATAACTCCTCCGGGCTTTAGAAAGCACGAGGTTCACAATGTTAATGTGGATTAATGCGGCGCATGTTGGCATTGGAGCTCAGTGTTAAACAAAGGTTAAACACTGAAAAGCTGTCAAAGCCGAAGATGGAGAGATTATACTGCTATTGTATGGCGTGATGATGTGTGGAGTGCTTGGGTGTTTGCCGTGAGTGCGACATGAATGCAAAAGTGACATTTATGTGGCGCACAGACACGGATATGACGCACGCTTACAAAATAGAATTCTGTGTGAAGCCCTGCATTACTTTAACCCTAGAAGGTCCAGCCAGGTATACTACCATGATCTATTAAAAAAGCCCAAAAACTGTTTGTGTGTGTGTGTGGGGGGGGGGGGGGGATCATTATAATGAATGAAAAATGGGGATATCTTTTAATATAATGAATGTACATGTTGTAGACATTCAAATGATCACAACAATATAGTTTTTGCAGTAATTTTGCTTTTATTAGAGTTAAAGGCTAAAGGTCAAACGTTAAAAATCATTAAAAATTGCGCCCAGAGATTAATTGAAGAGGTAATTGCAGCCTTTGTGGGGGGTATTGCTATGCAAATATCATGACCAATTGCAAAGAAATACTAAACAATGGACATCAACCATGATATTTATGTGAAAAAAACAAAACAAACAAAAAAATATACATATTTTTCTTATAAATTAAAGGGTTAATGTTACCAAAAAGCAACATTGGGCCTTCTAGGGTTAATCCATTTTGGTGCATTATGTAGCACTTTAGCTATATTGCTTGCGATACTGTATTTTTTTTGTTTGTTTGTTTGTTTGTTTTTATCTCACAATTTTGTATTCCGTTTGTGCCCAGTCCTAATGTGATCCTGGGCTCTACGCACCCTCCACCAACCTGGGGATGTAGCGAACTGGCCTCATGCTTCCTTCAATGCATGAGGAGTCCAAGCTGCCTACTTTTCACCAGACAGGGGAGAGGAGTTTCCCTGGTTGGACGTAGCGCGTGGAAGAAAAACGTTATTCCAACCAGTTCCAGTCCCCTCCATCAGGCGCCCTGGCTGGCCAGGGGAAGGTACTTTAGAGCCCAGGATTACTGCATGTTTTTTATGAGGGTATACTGTATTTTTAATGAATGTTTGTTCATGACATCCCCGAAAAAAAAAGAGGGATGCTATTGCATTCTCGGCCAAAATGAAAGAGCTATCAAGCTTGACCACAGCATTCAGCGGAATAGGGCGACCGATGTTGTACATTGACATTTATATTTCCTCCAGTCAAGAGATCTGTCACATAATATAGATTAGTGGATTTCTTTTCCATGTGCCATGTCCTTCTCGGTGTTAAAAAATATGGCGTAGCACCCGCAGCGCCCAGAAACCAGATGGTTTATATGTTCTCATCTCGATCACTTTTATATGCTAGTGAATTCTCTTGCTCACATCTCTGCCCACTAGTGCTATAACTGTTGCTGGGCTAGATGGAGAGCTAATGATCCATCGATGCCCCATTTCCAGGAGCTCTTATACTGTAGAGGTGGCGGAAAGACATACAGGCTTGCTGCAGGGCGTGTGTGTGTGTGTGCGTGTCTGTGCGTGCGTGCATGCGTGTGAACACACAAAAGCACGTGCACGTGATGTTTAAGTCCAGGATTTAAATTTACCCGATCGTCTTGTTTTGAATGCATTCTAAGTTCTAACCATAGTAGTACTGTACGTATGCTGCTGACCCAACAGTATTTTGCAGGAAAGACGAAAACAACTTTGGTGGACTGCCGCGGCTGATAGTAAATGAGGTGTGGCTGAAAGTAAATGAGTTGTCACCGATTATGTAACGGCCGCAGTCGCAGCAGGAGTACTATTGGACGCAGCAGGTATCATATTTGGCAGGTATCCTATCGGTCTGCGGTTAAGTTTAGGTGACCGAACTATCAGCGTGATAATCCAATGGCTTACCCATAGTAAAAATGGTAGATGACCAAAAATCGTATGGAGATGATTAATTGCTGATGGTAATTTGGCCGTCTGCCGCAATTGCACAATGATTTTGATCCCTCTCCCATTGTGTGCCAGGAACGTACCACCATTTGATGACATTTAGGCCTAAATTTTTGTCACCGCTAAACCCCTATAATCCCTTACCTTCTTTGCCTTTTTAAACTATTTAAAAACATTTTTAATAGTTAAAATGGCCAGTCTACAAGCTCACAATGTGTCAATAGATTGGCACATTGAACGATTCCAAAACGATTTTCAAAATAGTAAAAAAAAAGGATAAGGGGTTTGGGATAAGGGGTTTAGATTGTAACGAAAATGGAGCCTGTAGCCTCTTAGACCCGAATACTAAAGAATATGCATTTGCCATTGAATAAGGTTGTCCACAATTCCCTCCTTTCTGGCATACTTTTATCAAAAAATAAATAATAATGTTGTTTAATTTTCCGCTCAAGACCCCTAGACAAGAAATGTATAGGGGTCAACCAACTCTCAGCCCTCCCAACTCTCCATCAGTCAGCTGGGTACCATCTGGAATCCTCCCAGCGACCACTGCTTTGAAAACCACCACTGTAAATGTCTTTGGCAGGGGTCCTTGGGCCCACAATGTCTTTGTTTCCGTGTCCTCGGATGCTACAGCTATTTCATTCAGTTAACTGCCAGCCACAGTCATTTGTTTGATAACTTTTCCCATTAAGGTGTGTGTATCGCCGTGCACTCAGGAAACTCTTCCTGATAGTGTGTGTCGGCACACCGTTAGCCATGCAGTCAAAGCAAAAAAAAAAAAAGAGAAAATAAGCTTTTTCACTCATCCGTTTTACTACAGCCCTAACTCATCTCTAGCCATCACTATGCTGTTGGTTAAGGCAATCCTCCAAGTTTAATAACCACCATCATTTTTAAATGATGTTAGTTAGCTGCTGCTACAGGGGCGGATCTAGGCATGGGGGGGTGGGGGGTGGGGGGCAATGCCCCCCTAAATACCCAGTCTGCCCCCCCAAACACGATGGCATGCAAAACAACCCAAAATATTTCAAATTAAAGTGCTTATATTTAAAATGATTTGAAACACTACTACTGCTACTAACTAACTACAGCTGTGGCACCACTAAACCAACAGCATTTCATCATTAAAAACAGAAAACTCTCTTGCCCCTCCAACATGTTCTTTTGCAACCACAAATGGGACATGTTACATCCGCCCCTGTGCTGCCAGCGTTTCTCAATGTGGAACTCATATTTTCCAAATGGAAGGGGATATTTTACTTCAGTGCACAGGATGTTGGCGAATCAGTCTTTGTTTACCTTTGAGAGGAATGGAAGCCCCCAGAAGGTCACTTGTCACTGATCCAGGCAACAATGCCATGCCAGGATGTGTGACCCTGTGTTATAGAGAAGAACAGCTAGACAACAGGAATGATTGACGGGTAACGGCTATTAGTGATTACGCGATGAAACCATGGGATTATATTGGTATGTTTGCCGATGACCATCGCCAAATGGCTGGGGGGGCGACTATTGTTTTATATCAATTAAAATGACGGTTATCATCTCCAATGGTGAATCTTGTCCTAACGGGTTGACTTTGGCCCTTTACGGCCGTCGTTTGGTCTAGAGCGCTAAGTTTTAAATACGTAGCTAACCAAACCGACCCGCTAACGGCATGTTGGCACTAAATGCGGAAGCGCACCGCAGATTGTTATGAAAACCGCTGTATGGACCTAGATTATGCAGCGGTCCAATATAGAGCAGAGCGGTGAATTATAGTGTAATATGTTACCGCTCACGTGACCAGAACGCTGGCTTCTGATTGGAGCATTCATTCAAGCCATGTAATAGAGTGGGTTAAAGCGCAGTCTCATGTGTAGGATGAACATTTTGTTGTTTTTTTCTGTTGGCAGGAGGGTGTCTTACACACACACACACACACACACACACACACACACACACACACACACACACACACACACACACACACACACACACACACACACACACACACACACACACACACACACACACACTTTGCATCCCCCCCAAACCATGCATTATCATATTCTGCTGGAAGGTGGATTTGCATTATTATCCTACCTACTGCACCGTTGCTATATCCCCTTTGGGTGTTTTCGTCTGTCACGAATGTATATAGGCCTTTGCATATTTAAATAGTGCAATATATGCACATGGTAGGTGAAATGTGTCCTCTGCAAGAACTATCGGAGCAGTGAACTGCCATTCTACAGCGCTCTGGGAGCAATTCAGGGTTAAATCTGAAGATTGCAGTGTTGTGCTAGCCTGATTATCAGAGTCCAGCACAGGTTCCTGAAGTTTGAGTCTGAAACTGTTCACGGTCCTTTAGATTTCATGGGGGAGGGGTTTGGTTCATACCAAACAAACCAGAGGTTGTTGTCGATCATGTGGCTAATGAGCTAGCCCATTTGCTAACCAAACAAACACAGCCAACGAACGCTACTAGCATGTGAACAAAAGCAGTAAAATATGTCGGATGATGATGTTTATACAACTCAGCGCTTCTTTAAAGAAACTATTTGTCACTATTTGTCATTGCAATTCGCCGCAGTTGCGGCTGCCATGTTTGTTGTTTGCCACTGTAACTGTTGCACTGTTGAGTGACGGGGCTGCTGGCCAATCAGCTGTGTCTGTTTGGATTTGCCGTTAGACCAACCCACAGCTCAGACTCTCATTGGATAAATACTCTCTAATCTTGATACGTTGACAATAGAAGGTCAGACCAAGAGACTCAGTGCTCAGTTCAAAAATAGCTGATCTACAAGCTCTCGTGATCTTGTAGATTGCATTTTATTAGTCCAAGGGTGTCTCTTGAGGGAATTCAGCCCTTCCCCTGAAACATTATCTGCATATACCACACTGTACCACTCCTCACTATCCAGACTCCAGTTAGCCTAGTTCAAAACACTGCAGCCAGAGTTCTCCCTAACACCTGCTGAAGAGACCACATAACTCCACCCTACATTATCAATCTCTTAACCCCTAAGGAAAATGTCAGACTTCTACTTATCAGTCTAATAAAACCCTTCTCAGAATACCTTTATAACTAAAGTTAAAGACTAAAGGTGACATTGCCTTCGCTGTGGATGCCCCCACTCTGCGGAATGTCCTGCCTTTGTTTGCAAATCAATGCTTGTTACCTGAGCATTTATTGTATTTCTTCTTCTTTCTTCTTGTTTTATTTTTATTTTATTCATAGTACTGTTTTTATATGATGCGTAACTCTGTTTCTCTTACTCACCACTCACCAGACAGGCTCAGTAACCACACAGCTCCTACAGGTCTATGGCTGGACTATTTTCATTGATGGATCCGTTTTTAAGTCAGTTAAGTTCATGCCAAGCTCATCCAGCCGTTAGGGCGAATAATGGGAAACAATTTGCTGTATATACTGGGGATGAAACACATTGAAATGACACTGAAAAGTGTAATGTAATTGTCCACTAAAATCCACTATAATGAAGTCTGGTTTCGGCCATTCCATGTGAATGCAGTGTACTTATTAGGCCTGTGTGATTCACCGGTAGCATAATTGGAATCTGCCACAAGAATGCCACATCGGTATCGGAATGGTCTCAAAATAAAACATATTGTTTAATTGTTTTTCACCACCAAAATAAATAAATGTACTTTTAAGTTGTGTACTCTTCTCACTCAGTAGTCATTCCATTGTGAAAACAGACCCTTGGGAAGAGTATAGGCCAGTGGTTTTTAACCGTTTTGATACCCGGGACCACTATTTATTCAGCCTTTGAGCCACGGACCACAATTTGGTGATATTTTCACCCCACAAACCCAAAACTAAAGACTTATTTTGCTTTTGTCCAAAATCCCAGGCTGGATTTTCGCAAACAAAACGCAGACAAACATACAGTAAATCAACATGACCATTCTTTTACATTGTGTAGACTTTTTAATTAAGTGGGATAATTCAGATGATGAATATATTAACTCTTTAGCGTGTAAACATGGTTTCATTTTTACAGTCTCAAGAGTTACATCTGGTTAACCAACTTTTCATCTGGTTAGCCAACTTAGCTGTGGACCACCTGGAACCCTCTCAAGGACCACTGGTGGTCCGCGGACCACTGGTTGAAAGCCACTGGTATAGGCTATTAACTGGTGGTATCTGCTGATATGCCCCTGCAAATAATCAGACCAGATATCGATCAGAATTTCATAATCGCGCAACCCCCCTATTATTTATACATCATTTTTGTTCTGCAGGATTTCAACTTTTCAGGAAAAGTTCTGCCCGCGGCTATCTCCAAGGAATGAGCGTACAAAAACAACGACAGACGACAACAACAACAAATTGCAGTGTGTGCTTTGGAAGCCAAAAGCGTATACGGGTTCTGTCTTTGTTCTGTCTTTATCTGGCAAAGTAAAGCGATCTCTTATAGAAGGAACGGGGAGGGGGGGGGGGGGGGGATTATTCTCATCCATTTTCTTTTTCTGTTTTGACTCTGTCATGACCCCCCCCCCCCCCCCCCCCCCCGGTTCCACTGGGCCCATTCTTCGGCTGTGTGTGACACACCGCCAGCGACATAAATAATTACCAGCACTCAGTCTGGGAATAAGAGAAAGAGAGAGAGAGAGGGTGAAGGAATAAGCCTCCTACACACAAACACGTCTCATATAAACCATCCAGCCCCTGTCACAAAAGTGAGCTCCATTGCCGATTGCAATTTTTCGATCTGTATGTCAGCGTTGCTGCTGAAAGTATAGTAATTAGATTGTCTGGGGGAGAAAGCGCATGCTATACAAGGGATATAATAAGCCTACCGACCGCACTGGTGCAACAGCACAGCCACACACACACACACACACACACGCACACGCACACGCACACGCACACGCACACACACACGCTTGGAATGATGGACAGAGAAGGCTATTATGGCTAATAATCATAATAAGAAACAAGGTCTGGGAAGTCTTACTTGATCTATAGGTAATCTCCCCAGTGCCATACGGAGTACACAGACAGCCACATCCCACCCCCCACGCGGCTCTGCCTTCAATTATGTGAAATAAATAGTGTTTTCTTCTTCTTTGAGAAAATGGTCTAATAAATGAATGGTCTAATAATAAAAGAGGCCATTATAGCTATCCTGACACCGTTAGCTGGGTTCAGCAGGGCGTTTTTTTTTTTTTTATACTGCCCCCCCCCATCTGGACTAGGGGTGGGATGATTCACTTACCTCACGATATGATACAATATTGATATTTATCGCGATTATCGAAAGATTCCTTATTGAAAGATTCCTGCAATGAAAATTGAAAAATTAGGTATTTTGGATGTTTGAATATAATTTAACTCTTGAGAGCGTAAAATTAAATGAAATGGACCCGTAAGGGTCCATTAGTCCATTAGCCCAACTTAGTCTACACAACTAGAGAATGTAGAAGATCAATGGTCATTTTGATCTGTACAGTATGTTCCAGGCGAGCATCTAGCACATTCTAGTGCATTTTGGAAGTGCCACTAGTGCATTTTGGATCTTGGCAGTTGGCAACACTGCCTCCAGCAGCGTGAGCGCCCTCCTGGCGCACAGGAGTGAACGGGAATATGGCAACTCTCCTACTTGAAGGCTCTGGTGTAGGACACCTTTTCTTTTTTGAAACACTAGTTTGGGCCTGGCGCCCTGGCCTGCCCTGGACTTAAAAAAAAAAAAAAAAAAAAAAAAAAAAAAAACTGCCCAGGCCACTAGGTGGTGCAGGCCACCGGGAAAACTCCCTGTACTCCAGATGGCCAATCCGCCCCTGACAGTGAGCAAACTCCACAGTGAGCAAGCTCCCCATAGGGGGAGCTGTGGGGAAAAATAGCTCCAGGAATGATTCCAGGAAGTGAGGTTTCAGGAACATCTATGAAAGGACAGGAAGTGACACAGGCAGGCTTTTTTCTTTTTTAGAAAGAGTGTTTGTTGGTGGTTTTGTCAAAGAGACTCCTTTAAGACCAATACTAAACCAGGATCAGATAAAGTGGAGTAGTGGGGCAGCAAGAACATTTTGTTCAAAGATCCTCCTGTTTTGAACATGGGTAAGGAACATGAGCAGTGCAAAAAATACTGTGTACTGTAACTCACTCCTTTATCATGTATAGCAGGGGTTTTCAATCTTTTTCATCCCAGGGCCCACCATTTATTCAGCATTTGAGCCACGGACCACCATTTGAGGACATTTTAGCCCCATATAGCCCAAACTAAAGATTTCCTTTGCTTCTGTCCATGACCATTCATCTTCTAGTTGTGTAGATTTGGACTAATTCACATGATGAATATTTTAACTCCTGAGAGTGTAAAAATGAAACCGAATGGACCCGCAAGGGTCCATTCGGTTTCATTTTTACGTTCTCAAGAGTTACATCTGGTTAAACAAATTGGCTGCGGACCACCTGGAACCCTCTCAAGGACCACTGGTGGTCCCCGGACCACCTGTTGAAAACCCCTGAAGTATAGGAATAGATGTAACCATATTAAAACATTGATACATTCTGTATGGTTGTCAACAGGACCCGCAAGGGTCCATTTGGTTACCTTTTTATACGCTCTCAAAAAGGTACATCCGGTTGACCAACTTTCCACCATTTATCCTGGGGACCACCTGATGAAAACCCCCTGCCCTGCTCTATAATTCCTGGAGCAATAAAAAACAGGGTTTTTGTGTGTTATTATTGTTGTTGGTTTCATCACTTCACCTGCAGCTGAACTAATTGCAGCTAAATGCATTCAACGGTTACTTTAAATGTATAATTTAAAGCTCTCCCTTGCTTCTCTTTCCCCCTCTCTCTAAGTACAGTTGCTCTTGTCCTAGCCTCAACCTCTTACAGGAAATATGCAAAGGTGTGGAGTTTGCATGTTCTCCCCGTGTCCCCTAGGGTTGATACCCTCACAAAAACATGCTGTAGTCCTGGACTCTAAACTGCCTCCCCCTGGCCAGCCGGGGCGCCTGATGGAGGGGACTGGAACTGGTTGGAATAACGTGTTCCTTCCACACGCTACATCCAACCAGGGAAACTCCCCCTGTCAGGTGAAAAGAAGGCAGCTTGGACTCCTCATGCATTGAAGGAAGCATGAGGCCAGTCCGCTGCCTCCCCAGGTTGGTGGAGGGTGTGTAGATCCCAGGAATTAGGAATTGGCACTGGGTGAAAAAATGGGTTACAAAATCGTGGATAAGAAAAAAAAAAAAAAAAAAGAAATATGCAAAGGCTCTGCTTATGGAACTTAATATAGCATTTCATGTAGTTAAGGCAGACCTTTTATAGCATTTTACTGCATATGCAGTGCCAGCTATAGACCTACGCAGTGACGTCACCGCCCCTGTTCCAGAAACGCGTTCCCCATTCATTTTTCTCTCATAGACGTTTCGAAAATAATTTGTATGAAGATGAATAAATGCCGCGGACAAAGCCAACTCGGGTCATGACGCATCACACACAATCTTTTGCAACAATCAAATAATTTCTAAGATGGAAAAACGAAACAAAAAGTTTTGTATCCTGCCGTTTTCTACTTCTTGTTAATTAGATATTAGATGACGATGTTGTGTTTGTTGTCATGATTTGTCACGACCCGAGTTGGCTTTGGCCACGGCGCAATCGAGTTTTTATTAACCAATTTCGAAAAGTCTGAGGAAAATGAATGAGGAATCCACTAGTGGAACAGGGCTGGTGACGTGACTGCGCAGGTCTATATCAAAGGGCCCCGTGTGCACACAATGTGCATTGCACACGTGCGTGCACCTCCAGCACTTTGGCTGCTGCTCCCATAGAGTTATATAGCCGCAATGCAACTCTAGATTCTTTGATAATTGGAATTGCACAGGGCTTGACACTAACACTTGCCCGCTTGCCCGGGGCAAGTAAAGACTGGTGGGGCAAGTGAAGACTGCTACCTGGTTGCCCGATCGGGCAAGCTTTCTAGCTTTCTAGCTATCTCTACCTATCTCTCTCCCAGGTTCATTTGGTTCCAAACTATTTTGCTGGGGTCAGGGACCACTGGGTCTGTGACCACTATGGGCTACTTAAGATGATGAATTTTCACTCTTGAGAGTGTAAAAATGAAACCAAATGGACCCACAAGGGTCCATTTGGTTTCATTTTTACACTCTCAAGAGTTACATCTGGTTAACCAACTTAACTGGGACCACCTGGAACCCTCTCAGGGACCACTGGTGGTCCCCGGACCACCTGTTGAAAACCCCTGGTTTAAAGCACCCAAGTAGGAAGTAAATTTAAATGCAAAATTTACAATATATTTTTGGGGGGCAAGTGACCATGACCTGAGGGCAAGTAGAACCTGACTTGCACTTGCCCGATGGGCAAGTGCCTCGGAGACCTTAGTGTCAACCCCTGCATCTAGAGTTGCAATTTGGTCCATTGACTCGCCCATTAAGAGAAATGCCACCTGTGATCTGCTTGTATTAAACGAGTCAAACTCACCAACTTTGCAGCTGTAGAGAAAGCTTGACACATCCTCTGTCGATCTGCAAGGGTTTTGTGCCATAAAAAATCCACCGTAGACATATTATGAGCTACTTTCTGTCCTGGGTAATGTAGTCCTCAACAAACATCACAGCTGCCATCTTGCCAAACAAGAGCTGAGGGGGAGTGCTTGTTTCATACACTGACACCATAGTCAGTGTATAAAACACTATTGAGTGAAAGGTTCTCTATTCATGAAAGAAATAAAGTACTGAAAGTGTTTTTATCTGAATGTTTTAGTTATAGAAGGCAAGTATAGTGTTTTAAGGCATATTTGTCTCATCAGCCAGGGATCCTTTTAAATATGATGTGTTGTCATGCTTTTTGTTCATGTTTATTGCAGCTCTGGAATATGATGCCTAAATTGTAATTCTCTCTCTCTCTGTCTCTCTTTCTCTGTCTCTCTCTGTCTCTGTCTCTCTCTCTCTTCTCTCTCTCTCTCTTTCTCTCTCTCTCTCTCTCTCTCTCTCTCTCCTCTCTCTCTCTCTCTCTCTCTCTCTCTCTCTCTCTCTCTCTCTCTCTCTCTCTCTCTCTCTCTCTCTCTCTCTCACAGCGAACCTGCCACTGGACCGAGAGGAGGGGCGTGCGGGGTAGAAGAGTGGAGAAAGAGAGAGACACGGCATCAGGGGAGCGCTCTAGGAACACGCACACACCAGTTGACTCTGATGTAACCTACACACCAGGAGACTGCCAATCCAATCATGGAAGACCACGAGGTACACACACACACACACACACACACACACACACACACACACACACACACACACACACACACACACACACACACAGTGCCCACGGTAGTTTACACTCCCCGAATGACTCACATAATAATGCAAAAACCAGTGCAACTACAAGTTAACACCACCCACAATCAAACATACGGCACAGTAACATACATGCTCTCTCTGCCGGTCTCTCTCTCTTTCTCTTTCACCAGGGGGCGGATGTAACATT
>CM076986.1:34022337-34027337 GCA_039105355.1 Benthosema pterotum
CGAAGTGCAGCGCGCGCGCGCACGCACGCACGCACGTCGCACGCACACACACACACACACACACACACACACACACACACACACACCACACACACACAACACACACACACACACACACACACACACACACACGCACACACACCTTTTTCATCAATACTCTCACGATTACTTCACTGCTTCTGTCAATTCATAGATTATTAGTTTTTCAGCTTATGTATGTATTTGTTTGCTTGCCTGTTTGTTTGACCACACAAAAAGGACACCGATTTACCGATTTTTGTGAAAAGTGCAATAGATTCAAATCCAATCACTTCTTTCGTCCTTAATGTATGGCATGACATGCATAGTGAAACGTTTGAAAACCGTAAACGAACTGTGTTTGTTGAAGTGGATCGCATATGATGTAAAATATGAACCAAGGTTATTGGACTTGACATACACACAAGGGTGTAACTCCGACGACCAAGAACTCACTGATCCAAGGAAATCAAAAGCTTTAATGAAATCAAAAACACATAGCCTACAATCTGACTAATCAGGATTTTTTGTTCCCAGATACCTCCAACACAGAGATTAAGCGAAACATTTCAAAAACAACAGAAGACCTACGCTCTATATCACGATTTTCTGACGGATTCATTATACATTACTGTATAAGCCAGGCAGAAATCTGTGAATGTGAATGTAATGCACAATCTATGTATATGGATCTATCTATGGATCTATGGATAGGGGTGCTATATAAATGCACCACTTGTGCCAACTGTGCATGTGTGTGAGGCCTTGAGCCAATGGGGGGCTGCCCTTGGATCCAAGTCACTCTTCTAACAAGCTTTGAACCGAAATAAAGGCCAAAACATCTTGAAAACAGGCGAGTTTTTTTGAGTTTTGGCCATTGTTTTGCACATTTTTCTTTTATAACACAGACACACAGACTAGGAAGGTCGGAGCATGACAAACTAGATAGTAAAGTTCATTTTGAGCTTTAATCCTAGAAGGCCCAGTGTTGCTTTTTGGCAACATTAACCCTTTACTTTTTTAAAAGTGTTATCATTATTTCTTTTTTTTGTTTTGTTATTTTTTCACATAAATATCATGGTTGAGGTTGATTGTTTAGAATTTCATTGAAATTTGTCATGATATTTGCATAACAATACCCCCCACAGGGGCTGCAATTAGCCTCTTCAATTAGTCTTTGGACTTTTTGATGATTTTTCACCTTTGACCTTTAGCCTTTAACCCTAATAAAAGTATGTAAAGTGACTGCAATAAATATATTTTTGTGATTATTAGAATGTCTATTACATGTACATTCATTATAATAAAAGATATCCCCATTTTTTTTAATTTATTATAATTAATCAATTAATTAGCATAAATAACATTTAAAAAAATGTTTTTTTTAATAGATCATGGTAGTACAACCTAGTAGTAAGGTTGAAAACAGTTTTTTTCAAGTAGAAATAAGTCCGGGCCTTGGAGGGTTAATCAAATTGAGTGAAGTTTTATTTCGGGGGTGACCTAGGACCCTTTTACACTTTAATCCGCCCCTGTGTTTCTTTGCGACATTTCTATCGAACGGCGACGACATCTCACAATCTTGTGGAGACATTGCGAGTGAGCTGTCACAGCGCAGCAGCACGGCAATTAAAATTTCTAATCGTGCATGCGTCATCGTGTCAACTATACCCCCCAAAAACCGCTGCAAAACAGCCGCGACCAAGACGGGGCTTTCCAAGGGAAAGCCCTCCTCCAATCCGCCAGGTGCGGATCTAGGCATGGGCATGGGGGGGCAATGCCCCCCTAAATGCCCAGTCTGCCCCACCAAACATGATGGCATGCAAAACAGCCCAAGATATTTCAAATTAGTGAAGTGCTTCTATTTAAAATGATTTGAAACACTACTACTGCTGCTAACTAACTACAGTTGTGGCACCACTAAACCAACAGCATTTCATCATTAAAAACAGAAAACTCTCTGAGTCAGACCTTTAGCTTTATGCCTGCTGCGAGTCTGTTGCAATTTCAACAACAACTGATGTTATTATTGATGTTTTACTAGACTAATAAAAGTCTGAAAATGGTATTCGATTTTCCTGCCCCCCCCCCCCCCCCCCCCCCATTTGGGAAATGTTACATCCGCCCCTGCAATCCGCTCGAGTGATCCTCCCTCCCAAGAGCGCATGGGAGCGTGGGGGGAGGGCGCCATGGTCTCACGCCAAAGGCATATAAGTCTTGGAGTTGTCACTCTATTTGTCATCCGTCATGTCATGGGGTTTTAGGGATGCGATGTGATCTAGACTCCGGAGAGCTCAAACGCATGCCAGGCAGCGGCGGTCACAAAAAACACATAGGTTTCTCGACCCCTTGACCTTTAGAGACATCCACCCATAGCTCACCCACAGTCCACACACACTCCCCACACAGTGGATCGCCGGCTAAGATGCCCCCCCATTAAGCCTAAAAAGCAATGGGTTTTTAACAGGTAGTCCGGGGACCACCAGTAGTCCTTGAGAGGGTTCCAGGTGGTCCCCTGCAGGCTAAATGATGTAAATGACGGACCAGAAGTAATTCTTTGAGATCATGCGAATTAGCCCCAAGTCTACACAACTAGAGAATGTAGAAGATTATTGGTCATTTTCAATCTGTATGTTTGACTGGTTTGTTTCCCAAATCTAGCCTGGAATTGTGGACAAAAGCAAAAGAAATCATTAGTTTTGGGGGTCTGTGGGGGTCCGTGGCTCAAGCTGAATAAATAGCGGGCACTGGTATACAAAAATCACTGGCCTAAAGCCTCGCACATGGGAGACACACACAATAAACACAGAATGCAGGCTAGGCGGCATGCACACATACATGTATGCATACACCTCCTCTGACTCACACATCAGTCTTGAAATAATCCCTGGCGCTGATCTGGGGATCGCGGACCTTTGACCACACAACCGCATATACATTAAAATAAGCCTGAGGTTTTGACCTTGTACTTGAGTCCAGACCCCCCCCCCCCCCCCCCCCCACACACACACACACACACACACACACCACCACACACGCACACAGATGCAGCTGCTGTGATCCCTAACATCAACACCTGTAGCCCCGGCGCACGTGAATGGACGAGGAAGGGGAGACCCGGGCGGTTCACAGCAGGGTGGGTGGGTTGTTTCTTTGGTTTTCAATGACCTTTAAAAAGGGACACTTCTTCACCCGCCTTTCTGCAACCAGATCTTATTTTAATAATGTTTGGGAGACAAGAAATATATTATATTTGATATTTGAGTGTTTCAAAGTGTCTATGATGTTGTGAACACTGCACGAGCTCATGAAACCACACATATTACCCGTGTGAAAATAGCAGCAAAGGAGAGTTTTTATCTTTCAAACACCTTTCTAAAAATGAGGTCAGGTTGCAGAAGGGTCAAGGGACCCTCCGGCTTACCAACGACGGCGATCTGTGGCCAGCAGTGCCGGCAGAATGAGCCAGACGTCTGGACAATCTTGAGGTTGGTGGTGGAGCAGAGGACGAGGGAGGAAGCTATACACAGCATCCTTGATAACCTCACTCACCCCCTCAATGAAGAAGAACTGGCCAGGATGAGGAGGAGCACACTAAGCCAAATGCCATCCGGTTACACAAGCAGGAGGAGCCAAGTGGCAAAGCGCAGACCAGGGCGAGGGCGCTGATGAAGGACTGCATCTTTTTGCTCAAGTATTGTACGTTGTACTTCTTGCTGGGTTTTGCACATGAATCAGGATGTTTGCACGGGACTGCACTTGACACGTCGTATTCTCTCTCTCTTTTTTTTTTTTTTGCTTAAAGAGGTGCCGTGATTTTTGTATTTTTTCCAATTTTGTACATGTTTAAGAGGTGACAGTATGTAAATAGACCCCTTGGTGTGTTTTTATGTGCAATGATGTCTTCCCTTTGTATTTAGGGTTTGTTCCTGGGGGCTGAACCTTTCCAGTCAAACGTGCCAATGAAAAATACTTCAATATAGTGACATCACATGCTCAGCCCCTCTCCCCCCCTCCCCAACCCCCCCCCCCCCCCCCCCTTATCATGCGACTAAAGCTGTGGGCGTGGCTTCAGTTCAGGTGGATCTCCACCCATCACCACCCACCAGGCAAACCAGGCATATTTAATGAACTGGTAGGGTGGAATCATAAAAATGACAGTTTAACAAACACTGTACACTTTTTGGGAAAAAAAAATCTTACTTTTCATATAACATTAATACCTGATGATCATGTTTTAGGATAGCAAAAGCATGGCACACCATCTTTAAGCTGTTCTTATTGCTTTTCTGTCTGAGCTTTAAAGGTAAGAGAGGCAGCTTTAGTGTGTAGAAACACTGTGCCTGTAAACAGATTTAAATACAGTTGACAGATTTAAATACAGTTTAAATACAGTTTAAATACAGACTCTAACTCCACCTCACTCCACTCTATTGGCTCAGTATGGATCTGCTGGAGACTGCTGCGCTGTGATTGGCCTGCCTCACCCCACACACACCCCCCCCCCCCCCCTCATAAATTAGCCACGTCTGTCCTGAGCCCGACCAATGATTTGTTTTCATGATTTGTTGACAACAAATCAGAAAACAGCTGCAGCTTCAAAGTAGAAGCAACGTAGAGCGGAAAAGGGCAAAAATATAGCTATTTTAAATTCTGTCTAGAAAGTTGCCTGTATTACCTTTAACTCCTTAAATTTGAATCTATTTATTCTGTCGCAGAACTGAAAAAAAAAAAAAAAAAAAAAAAAAACGCAAGTCCTTTCACGGACAAATAAAGGTTTCATTCATTCACACACACACACGCACATTTATATGTATATTTCTAAAAAAGAAATCTATATATAGATTTTTTTTTTGAAAAGTGTATATATACACTTTTAAACTTGAGATTTATACAGACGTATCGTGCAAATGCACACTTCCACACAACACGGGGTAATAAATCAGGCATTCATGTATTCGCGTCAGAACAACCACTTCTGA
>CM076986.1:34037337-34047337 GCA_039105355.1 Benthosema pterotum
GGGTTGAAAACGCCTGTTCTAGTCATTTGTCTCAAATGTCATGAAATTGCTAGCCTGCATTCCAGCCTGATTCGCTGCCTTCCATACATCTGAAATGTCACTTTGCAAATTAGTCAGGCCAGTGCTTGACTTGCATTTGTTACGTAGCCACGCTGTTTCTGATTGGACGGTGATCAAAGGAACGTTGACTAGTGTCTTTTTTTTCTCAAACAAATCACAGACCAATCACAATCCTCAGTGGCAGTTCAACCTTCATATTCCACGCCTACCCGTGGGGAGGATAAGGCTCCTGGCCAGACTGATTTGCAAAGTGACATTTCATAGCGCAGAACGCAGCAGATCAGACTGGACGCCAGGCTATGAAAGTCCCTGAATGCTCTCCTTCAGGGGCGTTTTTGCCATTAGGCAGACTAGGCAGTAGGCCTGGGGCGCCATGAGGAGGCTTTAAAAGGATCCCAGGCTAATAAGCCTCATTTGGATAAATACATTATACTTGTCCTCTATAGAATTGAACATTTAAAACACATATAATATGTTCTTTAGTTTAAAAATAGTTCATATTTTTAACCCTTGGGGCGCCATTTTACTGCACCTGTCATAGTTATGATGCCACAGAAGATTTTCCCCAGAACTCCGGGGAAAATCTTGCCTGGGGCTCCAAATTTCTTAGAAACGCTACTGCTTCCCTACCAACCTTTCTGTATGTTAGAAGCGTAAATTTGCATGTCTGTCTGTCTCTAAACGTCGCGATTAATTGAAAATGGTGGACCCAGTTGTAAACAAGCGTACGGCGCGTGCTTCATCACGGCGCCATCGTTTCTCCGTTTCTCATGGACCGCGGACGCTGGTGCTTTCGCTTTGGAAATGTACCCACTCTGCAATCTGTTGATGCCCATTCAATCGATCAAATGTGACGGGCAGACAGACATCTGGACAGACAGCCAGACAGATATCTGGGCAGACAGCCAGACAGATATCTGGGCAGACAGACAGATAGATGATATCTGGACATAGGCTGACAAGCCAAAACCTGCTGGCCGTCAGCAGAAACAGTTCAGTTTTTCGCCCCGCCTTGTAGCTGGGCTGGGATCTAAGGATGCAGTTGGCCTTCACCACTTGGACATGTGCTTATCTCATAAAAAATATCTGTATTGCTATACCTCAGTGGTTTTCAACCTTTTTGATACCATGCAGGGCCCACTATTTATTCAGCATTTGAGCCACAGACCATTTGATGACATTTTAGCCCCATGCAAACACCGTAAAACTAAAGATTTATTTTGCTTTTGTCCACAATTCCAGGCTGGATTTCAGAGAAAAGAAATCAGTCGAACATACAGATCAAAATGACCATTAATCCTCTACATTCTCTAGTTGTGTACACTTGCATTAATTCAGATGGTGAATATCTAACTCTTGTCGAGAGTGTAAAAACGAAACCTAATGGACCCACAAGGGTCCATTTGGCAGGCAGCTGAAATTCATGTATGAGCGCCAGGAGAGCATGCACGCTGGTTTGCCGTGTAAACGCGGATAGGGAAGTTTACATTACAGTTTGTGTTTAGTGTGTTTATTGGAGGAACCAGTGGTGCACAGGTCAACTCATACCATATCTCAAAACATCTCAAAACAGATGTATTATATGACAGATAATAAGCCCACCACAAACCCACAAGCTTGTTTTTTGATGCTGTTTTTCCCCACTTTACTCGTTCATGGAGGTAACATCTTTTATTAGTCTATGCTTAAAACTGATTAAAAATGTGGAATAAAAATGACAATAATGTACATCTCAGGCCACTTGTTAATCGCAGCTAAACTGTTCTACGTCTAATTATCTTGTGTAACTTTTGAATGGGAGTCAAACTGTTAATGAAAGACCCCCTCAGCAGCAGCAGGCCAGACATACATTGTGGTGACACCATCATCCTCCACACATGGCTGTTCCTTTTTCACCAAAACATTGCATTCCAATTTGCAGTTGCATCACAGACCCCACGGGCTGCTGTTACGCTAGTTCTCTTAGTTCGGATATTAGCATATTCATGTTTCACTTTGTTTTTCCGTAACTTTCAACATCTGGGATGTGTTTAAAAAAAAAAGAAGCATATTTGTGCAGAAAAACGCTGCGTAAAGTGAGTGCTTTAAAGCGGTAAAGTTAGCCATGCTGGTGGATGTGGGTTTCTCACATTGTTCAATAACGACGTGCCAAAGTGGACAATAGGCGCTGCTGGTTACCCACAGTGGAAATGTCTAACTTAAAATATGTTGAAAAAAAGGAATGTTTTCTGGGGTTTTCACAGAACATCATTATATATACTGTATAGCGTTTAGCATGTGGACATGCTGGCGTGGCTCTAATGCATTGACGGAGAGCTGCTGACAGGAGCGAGAACGTCGTGCCAAAAAATTCCACTGCATTTTCTGATTATCGCGACGGCGGAGTCTGAAATAAATTCATACGGGCCCTAAAGGAAGGCTCTTGTTCTTGAACAAAAAATGGAAAGGGATAGCCGGGACAATGCACTCACTGATTCTCCACAGGAGCACAAATTGTTCCCATAAATCCATGGGACATGTTGTCACACACATGCGCACATGCGCACACACACACACACGCACACACACACGCACACACACGCACGCACACACACACACACCACTCAAAGAATGTCAGCCATGTTGGTGAACTGCCTTGACTTTGACCAAGTGAAGAAAGGCTGAAAACATTTCCTTGACGTTTGTTGTAAACAAAGGTGCTGTAGGTTTAAAGAGGAATATAATACAATATTTGACTAGGAATGTTTTACAGTGCTTGCACAGCCACGGTTAAACTTCCACCAAATCCCTTGCATGCGCACACACACACAGACACACACATCTGGATTGGATGTGCACACACACACAGACGCACTCACACACACGCTGGATGTGTACACACACACAGACACACTCACACACACAGACGCACTCACACACACACGCTGGATGTGTACACACACAGACACACTCACACACACAGACGCACTCACACACACCCTCTGGATGTGTACACACACACAGACGCACTCACACACACACCCTCTGGATGTGTACACACACACACACACACAGACACACTCACACACACACACGCTGGGGTTGGCGGGACATATCATTTTGAGGGTCCTTGACTTGAAATAGTTTGAAAACTATAACTATTGAGTTATTCAAAAAACTCTTTTGTATAATCTTTTCTCAGGTAGAAACGGGTCCAATACCATCATTAGTAATAGAATGTGTTGAGGATTGGCAAATGGATAAGATTTTAGATCCCGTTGGGAAAATTTGTTATAGCCAATCAGGAAGAGCCTCGCTGAGCTGCCTCTGATTAAGGAAGAAGTGAGGACTGGTGGAGTCAGATGTGGAGGTGCTGGAGGACTGTGATTTAAATCATATATTCTAAAAATGAAACGTCTAAGATAAAGAAGAAAAAGAAGGGGAAAATGCTATTAAAATTCTGAGATTTATCGCTTATATAAAATTTAAGATGCATGTTTAACAGGGGCGGATCTAGGCATGGGCATGGGGGGGCAATGCCCCCCTAAATACCCAGTCTGCCCCTCCCAAACACGATGCTATGCAAAACAACCCAAGATATTTCAAATTAAAGTGCTTATATTTAAAATGATTTGAAACACTACTACTGCTGCTAACGAACTACAATTTTGGCACCACTAAACCAACAGCATTTCATCATTGAAAACAGAAAACTCTCTGAGTCAGACCTTTAGCTTTATGCATGCTGTGTGTCTGTTGCAACTTCAACAACAACTGATGTTATTATTGATGCTTTACTTGACTAATAAAAGTCCTGTAACCGGAAATGGTATGGGTGCGACTTCATTCGCGCCACGGGCGATGAAGCCGCCCCATACCATTTTCTCTTGCCCCTCCAACATGCCCCCCCCCCCCCCCACAAAGGGGACATGTTACATCCGCCCCTGATGTTTAAGATGCATTTTCAATAAATGTTCAATAAGGACATCAATCAGAAATGTCCCAAGCAATCCGTTCTGAAGGCCTATTCAGAGTTTGATTTTTGGTGCCCACCACGACCACCGCTGCCTACAATATGACGTCATACCACCGCAACCACCGCTCTTTCCAGCCCTCCTCTCAGATTTTACTAACCACCGCACCGCAGCGGTGCTCACTGGGAACGCCCACCAAACACAGCTAAACCAATCCCATTAGCCGGGAGCCGCCGGGCATTGTTGTTTGGTCCAGAAGTTTGGAGTACCGGCTGCTTGTTTTTAACGGCTGAAAACACACAATACGCCACAGCGCGACGGGCAGGAGGAGAAGGACGGAATTCAATGATAGAGAGAATGACATAAATAGAATAGAAAATAAACATAAAAGCAGCAGAAATTATTATAATTGAGGCAGGTAGGAAGTAGAGAGAGAAACAGAGGGAGGAATAAACAACAATGGACGCAAGGAGAACCGGGGGGAGGGGGAGGAGGAGGAAGGAGAAGCGGCAGTGCTGGTACTGGACTTTGGAATAGCGGTGGTTGCGGTGCTCTGAGTGGTGCTCGCGGTGGCCACCGAAATTCTGAACTCTGAATGAGCCTCGACTCTCCCAGGCCATATCTAAGATGGATAGGGGGATCTCCCAGCATGCCCCGGTTCTGTGTCTTATTACTATCATCACTTAATTGTGTTGGGATGTGTTGTGGGGATTTATGTGTGAAAAGAAATGTCGTTTGGTTCATGTTCATTAATCCATTCATGTCGCGTATGTGTGTGTGTGTGTGTGTGTGTGTGTGTGTGTGTGTGTGTGTGTGTGTGTGTGTGTGTGTGTGTGTGTGTGTGTTGTATGGGTGTTTGGGGCGTTCCACCATGATGGATGGGGATGTTTACAGAAAGTGTCCCCATTTGGTCTCATTTGGTCACTCGATGTTCCAGACGGTGTTCGTTTCGTCGTCCAAATAAAAAAGGGAGAAAAGAAAATCTGTGAAAAACTTTTCCACTGGTGTTATCTTTACTAAACTAAGACTAAATTGATTGACAATCGGGTCAAACAATAAACACAATTAAAGACTGAAAGAATATGTTGGGGAGGAACTAGTGGAGAAGAGAACTAAGAAAGACAAGTCTTTTTTTCTGCTGGGTATACTGTATGTGTGGGAGTCTCTCGTCGAAAAGCAGCCAATCCATAAGCCCCGAAGATCAGGTACGGGCAAAATCAATTTTGGGCCAACGGTTGCGACCAGTACCATCAACGGTTGACTGTTTTCACCGGTCGCAACTAATTTATAACAGTCGCGCCACACGAGCACACAATCATCCAGATGATGCCACAGTTTCAAATGGATCTACAAGGTATATACTGAGGTTAGATTAAGTTTAGGTATGGTTTTACTGAGGTTAGGTTTAGGTATAGTTTCACTCAAGTCGCTCTTAAATGCATGCTCGCTCGCGCCACTCGTCGCGACCTTTGGCCACCCGTCGCGACGATATGCTGCAGTCGCAAATTGATCCACAAGATGTCGCAGATGTACATAAAAAAGCATATCTGGGGCGACTGAGTTACCGACATGCATCTGTGGAGTTCACGGCAAAAGTACAGTATAGTAAACCTTTCACGCAGTGAGAACGCTACAAATAAACACTGGGATTACTTACATACGTTCCGTCGACATGATGCTGTGCGAAAAACGATACACGTCGTTGCTGTGCACATGCTCTGGAGTTGACCTGCGTCTGTTGGCCGGCCGGCGACGCCCTATCAAATTCCTGGTTAGAGAGAGAGAGAGAGAGAGGTTGCGGCCTCAAATCGTCCTTGTCATCACTCACATGTCGACCAGTCCCAATTAATGCTCCAGGGGTCCCCCGGCCGACATCCCAGAGACCATCTGTCAGTAGCGTCACGACAGGCGACATGAAAGGAGAGAAAGGACTCAGGCTCTCGTGTCTCAAGGTAATTAAATCATAGCAGAACAATCTACCCTATATGTACTGTACAGTATATACAGTACCAGGGGTGCCCAAAAGGTAGATCGTGATCTACCAGTAGATCACACAGGCCATGCAGGTAGATCTCATGACAGTCCCCTAAAATGTATAGATCTGTAACTCTTGAGAGCGTTAATGGAACCAAATGAACATTTAGGGTTCATTTGGTTGCATTTGTACACTCTCAGAAAAAATGTTGAAAATGGGTGGAATTCCCCTTTAAGACCTGATACATAAGACAGAAGAAAAATGATTAACATGATGATTAAATACCCTATTGGCCTGAATATAAGACTATGATTTTTTCTCAATGGAAATATCCCTAAAATGGAGTCGTCTTATATTCAGGGGCTATACTATTTGACATTCAATGTTCTTTTTTCTGTAAATGGATCTTGAAAAATGAGGGTCGTCTTATAAACGAGTCGTCTTATATTCGGGACAATACGGTACATCTTGATGATGTCATCAGATGTATTTCACCATGGTAATGATTTTTTCAGTCCCCTCCATTTTTAGGAATCCCACACAAAATCTAACATCTATGCCAGGGTTGATTTTGTCGACTCTAGGACATGACCTTTTTTTTCACTGGCGAAACTGCATGAAACTGCATATAAAACCAACAATAGACTACAAGCAAGACTACAAGTTCGCAAGAATTCTGAAGCACAAAGGGAGCCAATGGAAGTGACGCCAGAACGGTTGTGATATACAGTAACAGTGTTACTTCCTTTAGCCTCTACCTCCCTTTGAGAAAAAAAAAAAACATCAGTGTTTCCCCCAAACATTATGGTCGTAATTACACAATTTCGCTCGCAGAGAAGGTTTTATGGGTCATGGGCGCAACACTGTACAAGAGAAACAGTGTTGTTTACATGATGAATCTGAGGAAGACCTGCTTTTCTTTCCTTCTCTGCGTTTTTAGTGCTAGTGGCAAATAGCAAGACAATCCACAGTACAAAACGGTTCACTTGGTATGTTTGAAAAGTCTATTTAAACATACCAGCATGTTTTTGTAAGTTTGGGATGCGAAACGTCTCTTAATTCTCCGGTGTCGAGTTGGAAGATGTTTCGGGAGGGGGAAATGCCTAATTATATACTCCGTTCCAAACAAGCTCCATTTAGGTTTAGGATAACTCAATGATCTTAATACCACAAATGCACCAGAACCCCACTGGCGGTTTGTAAACAAGGCAGAGGCTGCGTACCACAGCAAGGCCAGTTGATGTGCGCCCGAGCGAGAGGCCGCCGGCCGCACCGCACCGTGCTCGGCCAAACGGTTAAAGGCTTCCAAATGAACCGAAAACGAACGATCCCACCGCGCATTCGACCAATCACAGCAATTAGGGAGTGGTCTTTGAGGACGGCTGGCTTTGGATAGTAGTCGTATTGAGTTGCTTGTGTCCTGCCATGATGTCTACATGCCTGGTTCTGTTTTAGAGGAAATACACTCCTTTCAAATTCTATTTATTTGCGGGGGCGGATTTAGGCATAGGCATGGGGGGGCAATGCCCCCCTAAATGCCTCATCAAACATGATGGCATGCAAAACAACCCAAGATATTCAGTGCTTTATTTTAAAAGTATTTGAAACACTACTGAAAATGGTATGGGGGCGGCTTCATAGCCCGTGGCGAGAAGCGCTACGGGCGATGAAGCCGCCCCATTACATTTTCTTCTGCCCCCCCCCCCCCCCCCCCCCAAATTGGGAAATATTACATCGCCCCTGTTTTGTTGCATTTTCATTTAGTTGCCTACAAAGGGCAACTCACAAACATGTACCCACCTATAAGTAAAGCGTAGATATTTTGGCAAATTAATTTCCAGGTTAGTCTTTCCAGTGGAATTTTTTTTAAGGTAACTTTTTAGGCAACTTTTTAGCCAAAAATCCAAATAGAAATATAGCTATATTTTTTTGCCTTTCCCCTCCACATTGCTCTACGTTAGCCTCAACAAACACCCAGGTTTTTATTTTCATCCGCATTCTGCGGAAACAGAAAGCCTGGACCAGAGCCTTCTAGGTGGAGAGTTGGAGAGTTGCGATATTCCTGTTTACTCCTGTGTGCCAGGCCGTTCGCGATGCAGAAGCCATTTGAGGCCACTCTGAAAGCGAGATATCGCAAGAATTCATTGAAAAGCTAAGATTCTCGCGATAACAGCGGGTCCTCAGACTGGCCTCAAAAAGCTCTGTATAGTCACCTGACGAATCTCTGTAGTCACATGCACGGTGTGCTCCGCTTTGGTTTCTGACCCTCAGTATCGTAACTCTCCTACTAGAAGCCTTGGCCTGGACTACTAATACAGTATGTTACCCACAGTGGCCGAGAGGTTGGTGAGATCAAATCAGATCAGATCATCTGCTGTCCAAATTCGAATGGCCAGGCTACTTCTACTTTGATGCCGCAGCTGTTTCCCTGCAGACAGACACTTGCTTCGTCCTGCAGGCGGTCCAGAACCTTGTTGTGGTCAACAAACCATGAAAACAAAACATTCGTCGGGCTCAGGAAAGGCGGTGCTGATTTGTGAGGGGTAGGGGGGTTGTGTGGGGGTGAGGCAGCAGTTTCATAATGAGCCAATAGAGTGGACGTGAGGTGGAGTGAGATTCTGTTTACAAACACAGTGTACGTACTAAAGTTCCACTATTACCTTTAATGTCATGTTTTATGTTATTTTTAATATGGGGCTTTTCATGCCTTCATTGGTAGTGAACAGTAGTAGACAGTAAAGGGATTATTAGGAAAGGGGATTGGGGACCTCCTGGAACATAGGGACATACTACGGTATATAGCAGGGTGGGCAATTATTTTTTCCAAGGGGCCAAATGAGATACATAAAATATTGTGGAGGCCAAGACTAAAGGCTGAACTAAAGTCTGCGTGATATTAATTTAATTTCACGATAAAAGTGAGCGTAAACCAACCATTTTGCCACCAGGTCCCTCTATTTATTCAGCATTTGAGCCACGGACCACCATTTGATGACATTTTAGCCCCACAGACCCCAAAACTAAAGATTTATTTTGCTTTTGTCCCACATTTCCAGGCTGGATTTGGGAAAAAAACAGTCAAACATACAGATCAATATGACAGATCAAATCTTCTACATCTCTCTATAGTTGTGTAGACTTTGGGCTAATTCAGATGATGAATATTTTTAACTCTTGAGAGTGTAAAAGTGAAACCAAATGGACCGCGAGGGTCCATTTGGTTTCACTTTTACGCTCTCAAAGAGTTACATCTGTGTCAACCACTTTCCATATTTAAATGGAACTCTTTCAAGGACCACTGGTGGTCCCCGGGCCGGTCAGAGAGTCAGCCAAAGGCCGCATTTGGCCCCCGGGCCGCATAATGCCCAGGTATGGTATATAGGCTTTGTCCCAATGGCCATCCTTGGGAGTTGTTCCACCACTCCACACAAAAAGGCATCGAAACTAGGATATTCTCTACCCCTACTGAGATAATCGGTATGGTTTCAGCCCCACATTGGTTAAGGGGAAAAAGAGAAAAAAGATGAAATACGTATTACACCAAACAGGGACACACAAAGACGCCAGACTTCGCTCAGATGTTTTTGTGTTGTGAAGCTGCAGTGAGTGGCTCCATTGTTGTGTGTTGTGGGATATGAAGACGGCAGAGAGAGGAGCTCAGGGGCGGATGTAACATTGCCCAATTGGGGGGGGGGGGGCAGAAGAAAATGGTATGGGTGCCCCCATACCATTTTCAGTAGTGTTTCAAATACTTTTAAATAATAAGCACTGAAATAGACCTGCGCAGTGACGTCACCGCCCCTGTTCCAGAAATGGAGAATTCATTTTTCTCATATACTTTTCGAAAATAATTTATATAAAGACGATTACGCCGTGGACAAAGCCAACTCGGGTCGTGACGAATCATGATGGCACACAAACTTTTGGGACAATAAAATAATTTCTAAGATGAAAAACGAAACAAAAAGTCTTGTATCATGCCGTTTTCTACTTCTTGCTAATTAGATATTGT
>CM076986.1:34052337-34089837 GCA_039105355.1 Benthosema pterotum
AAATTACGCAATTCAGATGTTTAAATATAATTTAACTCTTGAGAGCGGTAAAATGAAACCAAGTGGACCCGTAAGGGTTGACTTGGTTTCATTTTAACGGCTCTTGACAGTTACAGATCTATAAGGGTCCAATGCTGGGGGACTGTCATGTGATCTACTGGTAGATCACCTTAGAACACTGGTGTCAAACATACGGCCCGCGGCCGCATCCGGCCCGCGCAATGATTTAATCCGGCCCCATGCTTCTGAGTTCTCTTCTCTGAGCACTAGTCCGGTAGCTTCACAGCTGAGAGTACTTAATTGATTGGAATGTTGACTGCAGAGAGTGGAGGGGGGAGGGAAGGGAGGGAGGGGGTGTACTGCGCTGCAAAGTGAGAACTATACTTCAGCAGTAACCTGACTCCGCCAGATGGGGCAGCAGAGAGAGTAGTATTCCCTCCTCCTCTCTCTGCTCTGCCCCATCTGGCGGAGTCAGGTTACTTCACCAGTATAAGGGTCTATAACTGAGGGATCATTCAGATCACAGCTTGGCTATTTAAATATAAATACGTGTAATAATAATAATCCAATTCAGAGTTTAAAAAATATACTGTATTTTAGAAGCATTAGTTATTGTTATTCATCATTATTTTTTAATGTTCAATGATCCATCACTTCAATAAAAAGCAGGTCTGCATAATTCCCATGGGTTGTGTAGCCATTTCCAAATTTCAGCTAAGACACTATTTGAAATTTAATTTTTTGTATTTTTGAATGGTTAATTGGCGCACTGTAAATAAAAATAGCATCTCCCATAGCAAATGTCTAATCTAGGCTACAAGTATAAAACCAATAATGAAAGTCATTAATAACTATTAATAGCTACTCTTAATAATAAACTTGATTGTGTGATATACTGTAGCGGAGAAATTACGGCTGTGTACGTAAACATGCGTGTGCATGCTTGCAGTCTGTGACTGGTCTATGACTGGCACCGCGGCACGACTGGCACCGCGGTGCTCCGGCCCCCATGAAGTCACATTAAGTCCAATGCGGCCCCCACCCCAAAATGAGTTTGACACCCCTGCCTTAGAAGATCATCTACTGGTAGATCATCAGGTAGATCAGTATCTACCTTTTGGGCACCTCTGACCTACAGTATATGGGCCTCAATGGCTCAGCTGGGCCTCATGACATCACGGTCTTTCAAGGCTACTTAATTATTGGGGACAGAGAGGAGGTCCAAGTTTGTGAACTGTAGGTCACACATGGTTTATGGAGGAGGTACTGTATGTGCAGCCAAGATGGTCTGACGTTTGCAGGTGAGCGCTTTGATACGGAACTTGACAAGGAACGTGACAAGTGCAGTTGTCTAAGGTTTCGGGAGCATAGGCTAGAAGGAACATCTACAATGCATGGATGCACAATGTAAAAAACAAAATTAGATATTAGATGAATAGACATATACAGGAAGTGGTAACTTATTTAAGGTCATTTTTTAATAGTATAAATAGGGGTAGAACCAGATAAGCTTAGGCTTCTTTCTACTCCTTTTCGAACAAGTTTATTAGATTTGTTTAACTTGTTTCAACTTATGATTTTCTTTTAACATATTGTATATTTTGTGCTACTTTTGTTTTAAGTTTTGCTTTTCTTTTTAACATACTGTATGTTTTGTTTTGTTTTTCTTAATTTATTTGTAAATGTTCTAAATGTTCGAAATAAACATTCATTCATTCAAAAAGCTGCACGACATGAATGGTCGTATAGTTACCGGCAAAACGGTTTGTGGTTGTTCAACCAAATGGACCCTTGCGGGTCCATTGGTTTCATTTTTACACTCTCAAGAGTTAAATATTCACCATGTGAATTACCCCAAGTCTACACAACTAGTCTGTGGCTCAAATGCTGAATAAATAGTGGGCCCTGGTATCAAAAAAGTTGAAAACCACTGCTTCATATGAAACACTTTGGAGTTGCCCATACACCCTGCCATTCTTCCTGCCCACCCTAGTAGGGTTGGCTAATATCCGGCCCTGACACACACACACACAAAAAACAACACACACACACACACACACACACAACACACACACACACACACACACACACACACACACACACACACACACACACACACACACAGACACACAGACACACACGCGCGCATGCACACACGCACGCTAGGGTGACCAGATCCAAACTGTTCATTTGAGGGACAGAAGTGTTGCATGTGTGGGACAAGTGGAGTGTGGGAAAGGGACAAAATGTCCCGTTCAAGATTCAATTTCACAGAAATTCACACAGCAAAAACAGCTGATCAAAAATAGCTGATCTACGATCTCAAAACGCGTCGCACTGCGACGTGTTTTGAGATTGTAGATCAGCTATTTTTGAGACGACAGTATGCGATGTGGCTGGCCTCTCTAAGAGTGAGTGTGGAAAATATAGAGGTACCACATGTGGGAATTATTTAAAAACAAACATAGCAAGAAATGATACAACAGAAATCCAAACTCTTATTAGGTCACTACAAATTATTAGGGCATTTTGAACACTGATGTCTGTCAGTCACAATGTGGGACAGAGTCTCAATTTGTGGTACGCTTCAAAAAATCTGAAAACGAGAGATTGTCCCACACAAAGAGGGACATCTGGTCACCCTAACGCACGCACGCACGCACACTCGCGTTGCACATGGGTCATAATACAAATTCCCAACTATTTCATTAATTCACTGTAATCCTACCCAGGGGAGAACATCTGCGTCTGCAGTCCTTCACTAGGACACATCAACGGTGAGACACGCAGTCAGTATGAACGCCACGCACGCCGTGACACCATGACTCCATGACTCCATCCCCACCGACCGACCACCGATCTGAAACACAGGCCTTTAAATCAGCCCGCCCAAGGCCATCTCGCCCATTCTGACTATTCTCCTCCTTACGAAAAAAAAAATCCTTCTATCTGAAACAAAACCGCAAAGGCTTACAAAGTTACAATCATCAAAGTACCACCCCGCCCCCGCCCTCCTCCTCCTCCCTGACAAACCGTCAAACCTTGATTTGCAAATCCAGAGTGACAACGGATCCCAGTTTTCACAGCGGGAGTTCAAATGGAACCAGATGCAACTCGCGCCCCGTCGTCGTTCCAAAAACCCTTGAGGACACGCAGCTCAGAGCAGCGCAGAGCTTAGGCGTTCACCCCTTCTGGAACACATGCTGCGCACTGCGTCAAAGTAACCACTTGTCAATATGCTTATCTGACCTTCACCCCGGGGGAGCCATTGTTGTTTTTTTTTTTGATTAAAACAAGGGTTTTTTTGTGGGGTGGGGGGCGGCTACGATATCTGGTTTGGGGTCGTAGAGGTCAACGTGTACAAGCATTTCGACTTACACTGGAAGTGCAAGTGCTCGTATCAAGTGTTTAACATGAATCTGGAACTAGTGTTGTAAATCTGGAACTATTGTTATAGACCACCTAAATCGAGAACCAAGACAAGACCAAGACCTAAGGGGGTCGAGACCAAAACGAGACCGAGACAACCACAATACAAGAAGGGGTCGAGATCGAGACGAAACTAGCACCTAAGTTTTACTTGTTCTCTATCGATCTTATGGCTCTGGTGAGCCCTCAATTCATTTCCAATGGGAGTCACGTGGTTTGATGAGACAGTCTTGTTCGTTGGGGAGAGGAGGGTAGAAGACAGCATAGAACAAACAAGATTGTCTAAAACCACCTGAGCCATAATAAGATTGATAGAACGAGTCAAACAGCGAGAGAGGCCAGATTCTAATACAGGAGGGGGAATAATAATAGCGAGGAGGAGGAGGAGGTCCATTGCGGCACAATTTGCTGTCTTTACAATCGGATTGGAAAGGGATTGAGTTATCTCATCTGCACGAGATATCGTCTCTGTGACCTCTCCACAAGAAAAGAAAGAAAGGATGGTGAAATGTGGTGAAAGTGTTTGTTGACAGTCAAAACTGCAGGAAGTTCACGGGGATAATCTCGAAATGAAGACATGAGGGTCGCTTCCGGTACCAATCATCCCAACTGGCTGTTTTTGGTCAGCCATCCGTATTGTACACAAAGTATCGGATTTTACGAGTTCCCAATTTCTTCTGTGAACACTGAGAAGAAGCAACTACCTTGTGGAGAGACTGTTGGAAAAGAACTGAGCCACAATAAGATTGGTAGAACGAGTCAAACTTGGTGGCACTTGTTTTGCGGACCAGAAATGAGAGACAGAGAGAGAGAGAGAGAGAGAGAGAGAGAGAGAGAGAGAGAGAGAGAGAGAGAGAGAGGCAAAGAGAGGCAAACTGAGTCACTGAACTCCATTGACTCATGTGGTGATGCATTGTTACAACAATGGCCCTCTAAGGGTGGCACTCCGAATGAGTACTTGTTTTTTTTAAGGGATCAAGCAGTCCACGAAGTGGACTTGATCCCTTCTTGTTTCTGTCTCTTTTTTCCTTCTCCTTCTCCTTCTTCCGCCAGAAATAGCTGTTCTGGCTGAACCGTGCAGTCGGTTTTCGCGAAAATTGGTAATCTGGTAGAGGGTGATGCCAAACGGTGATGATGCGAAGCCTGTGACCACTGGTCAAATGGTGGCGCTATAGCACTCAACTGAAATTGCAAACTTTAAACACTCATAACTCATGAACCGCTCGACTCTCAGAAATGTAACTTATATTCACTTATGCGTCTGCTTATGTCAAACAACTTTTGTATTCTGACTTTTGACCTCTGACCTTTAGATGAGCCGCCATCTTTAATCATATGTAAAACAGTTAAAATGTCTCTTCTCCTACAATCTTTGATCAAAATGCATAACAATGACCTACATATGAACTTTGAAGCCATACAAACATGAAATGAGTGTGAATTTTGTTTTCAGTGAAAAAAATGATGTTTTTACGAGCCAATGAAAATTGCTTGTTTGTGAAAATTCTTCTATTATCCCTAATCTACACATGCAAAGTAATCTGTTTATGAGATTTTACAGTTTGGTAGAGGGGGATGCCAAATAACACTAAAACCAGTCTTGCTCCAATCGCTCAAATGGGGGCGCTATAGCAATTCTTTGAAACTGAAACATTTGAACAAGCATAACTCAGGCTTCGTTTGGCTTAAAATCATGGGACTTGTTCCTACACGTTCCTTGATTCATGTGGAACACATCTGTAATTTCGACTGGTAAGCTCCACCCCCAGAGTGTCTGCCATTTTAAGCAGTTTGAAAAATGCTCATGCCTGATTTTATGCCTGGATTTTTGATCAATTTGCATGACGCCTGCTACATGAGAACTTTGGCCCCATCCGGACAAAACTTCAGAAGCAAATTAGTTTTCATCAAAAAATGACGTTTTTATAAGCCAATGAAAGTTGCTCGTTTGTGAAGAGTCTTCTTCTGCTTGTTTCTCTCTGGCAACACTGGAGCAAGTACATTGTGCCAGATTGTGTGAGAGGAATAAGCATGTGGAACTTGTTTCCATTTGTCACTTTGACCACTAAGCTCCACCCTCGGACTGCTGAATTGTGCATATTGTTCATATTGCTTACTGCTTGGTGGCGTGTTGTTGGGTTGTTTCATTGATGACAACAACTAAGCAAATCATTGTGCCTGGATAGCTCAGTCGGTACGGTGCCTGACTTCGGAACACAAGATTGAGGGTTCAAGTCCCACTGCTGACAATACAAAGTCTGAGTCTCCAAAAACCCTGCTGTGTTTCCACAATCACATGATGTATTTCTTCCATGTTTCTATGGCTTATTTGTGCATATTTAAGGAGCGGTAGTGGCTCAGAGGTAGAGTAACCGATGGTAACCACAAGGTTGCCGGTTCGATCCCGGCTCCTGCAGAGTTAGTGTCGATGTGTCCCTGTCCCACTGCCATCAGTGTATGAATGTGTGTGTGAATGGGTGAATGTGATGCACAATCTATGTAAAGCGCCTTGGATAAAGGCGCTATATAAATGCACCATTTACCATTTACCAAGCAGTCCACTGAATGTGTGTGTTGTTTCCAGTACGTCTTGTGTCTGTTGGGTAGCCTCATTGGTAGAGCGCATGACTTGGAAATGAGAGTTCCTGGGTTCAAATCCCGGCACGGACACCTAGTAATATGAGTCAATCATGCACAATCTCATGTGGTCTTCTACATCTAAGTTCATGGTTCTATGTGTAACCCAGGGTAAAACTCAATGTAATGGTGGTTGTCACCATTCGGCCATGTTGTGTTTTGTCACTATTCGGCCATGTTGTCACTAATGACAGTTCACAGCTCAGTTCGCCACTCACTCACAGCTCACCAATCATTTACTCATTCAGCAACTCAGTGGTTAGAGTGTCCGCCCTGAGACTGGGAGGCCGGGGTTCGATTCCCGGCCGGGTCATACCAAAGGCTCTAAAAACGGGATCCAATGCCTCCCTGCTTGGCACTCAGCATCAAGGGTTGGATTGGGGGTAAGACCCTGTGTCATACTAGCGTCATGTCCAGAGGGTGTACTTGTACATCAAGCTGCCTCATGCTACAGAAACAGGAGATAGGCACCTGCCCTATGGGCCTCATGGCTGGGCAAGGCTGTTTGACTGTCACTATTCGGCCATGTTGTCACTAATGACAGTTCATAGCTCAGTTCACCACTCACTCACAGCTCACCAATCATTCACTCAGTCACACCAGATTGTGAGTCAGTCAGGGCAGGAATCAAAAACCCTGCCCTGCTCCCATAATTACCTGATGTATTTCTGAAGTTCAGGCTCCCATGTTTCTATGGCTTATTTGTGCGTATTGTTCTTACTCCTTATTGCTGCTTGCTTGATCCCGTTTTATTGCTGCTTGCAGCTATATTTATTATTGTATTTCTACATGTGCCTTAAGTTACATCCGACGAGGAAGGTCGGACGGAATGGAATGTTTGTCATGTAATTTAAGGCACATGTAGAAATGAAACAACATATCGACTGTTTTCCATTCCATGAGTGTGATCCTTCTCTTGCTATTGTTTGACAGAAAGAGAGAGAGCGAGAGAGAGAGAGAAATAAAAGACTACAGGACACACATTCAACTCTTTTGAAGTCAGTGAAATAATTTATTGGAACAATGACGATTTCATTTTATATATACGTATATAAGTTAATCTGGCTGTAGCAATCCTTTAGATTCTTCTTGTAGCCCTTTTATAGCCAACGAGAGATCTCTGAATAAAGTCTATAAAAAAGGCATGACTTGGTTTTCACAGCTGTGTGTGTGTGTGTGTGTGTGTGTGTGTGTTGTGTGTGTGATGTTGTGTGTGTGTGTGTGTGTGTGTGTGGTGTGTGTGTGTGTGTGTGTGTGCGCGTGTGTGTGCGTGTGTGTGCATGTGTGTGCATGTGTGTGTTCCGTACATTCGTCAGAACTAAGGTTCCTTTCAAATGAGCGGGGAGCATATTTTGCGGTTGAGACATGTGCAAGCAAAAATTATGTCCGGGTCGGAAACCAACGACTCAATAACACAACAGTTCCACCTTCAGATCATTTTTCGGGGGTTCCTACCTAAACTACTGCACTGAAACGGACAGTTATAGCGGTAGTAATAATAATAATAATTCAGCTGGTAATTAAACAATTTAAATCATTCTTTTCGCTGTTTCCCGCTTGCGTCGCCGCTCTCCTTACGAGCGGTCGGTCGATCCGCGGGCGACGATAACGTGTAATCGCTGCCCGTCTGAAAGTAATACCTTTAAATGGAACTCATTTTTTTTCCACCGTTCGCCGCTGTGCATAGGGATCGTATCACAAAAAACGTCACAGTGTCTAACGACAACAATGCTGCATAGTTCTCAGGTCTGTCATGATGTCCTGTGTGCGTGTGTGTGTGCGTGTGTGTGTGTGTGTGTGTGTGTGTGTGTGTGTGTGTGTGTGTGTGTGTGTGTGTGTGTGTGCAATCTTCCTTCTCACACTCTGATATCCTTGCTAGCCCCTGCCTGGGGTCACAGGAAATCTTTTGAGAATCCAGGAATGGGGTGGAGGTAGGGTAGGGAGGGGAGGGGATACTGGCAGAAGCCCCGACAAGGAGCGCTCTGCCTGGGCATGTCCTCTCCCTCCGACGCTGGGAGGGTGGATGTTGGAGGGTAGGTGGGTGGGTGGGTGAGTGGTGTGGAAAGCAGGGAGCAACCGCTGAGGCCCGGCGGGTGGGACTTTCACAAACAACCCCCCCTTCTCTTCTCCCAGTGTTGCCAACTGCCAAAAACCCAAAATGCACTAGAACAGTGGTTTTCAACCTTTTTCATACCAGGCACCACTATGTATTCAGAATTTGAGCGACGGACCATCAGTTGACGACTTTTTAGCCCCCACAGAGCGCAAAAGGGACCACCTGGAACCCTCTCAAAGACCACTGGTGGTCCCCGGACCACTGGTTGAAAACCCCTGGCTAGATGACCATTAATCGTCTACATTCTCTAGTTGTGTAGACTTGGGGATAATTAACATGCAGAATATTTTAACTCTTGAGAAAAAAATGAAACCAAATGGTTTCATTTTTGGGTCCATTTGGTTTCATTTTTACGCTCTCAAAGAGTTACATCTGGTTCACAAACTGTCCGTCATTTAGCCTGGGGGGACCACTGGTTGAAAACTACTGTCATATAGGAGGGAAAAATGGTGAAAAAGAAGGGTTTTATCTCTGGCGCCTGTCAATCAATTTCCCCCCAACTCACCAACTCACCCAAAAGCTAAATATAGCGACATTTGCGGCAAGTTGGCAACACTATGAAAAAAATAAAGTCTCTCTCATCTCATCTTAATTCCTCCATGTTTCTCCTATTCCCTCTTTCCTTTCTATTTTGCTTTGGTCTCCCACAGGTCTCTCTGCCAACGCTATCGATGTCACCAAGTTTCCTTCCACACACACACACACACACACACACACACACACACACACACACACACACACACACACACCACACACACACACACACACACACACACACACACACACACACACACACACACACACAGCGAGCAGAGAGGCCAGATTCTAATGCAGGAGGGGGAATAATAATAGGGAGGGGAAGGAGAGGGAGGAGGTGCACCGTGATAAACATGTCCCATCGCGGCACAATTTGCTGTCGTCCCGATCGGATGGGAAAGGGATTGAGTTATCTCATCTGCACGAGATATCGTTTCCGTGACCTCTCCTCGAGGAAAGCTGGTGAAATGTGGTGAAAAGTGTTTGTTGACAGTCAAAACTGCAGGAAGTTCACGGGGATAATCTCAAAATGAGGGACATGAGGGTCGCTTCCGGTAGACCAATCCCAACTGGCTGTTTTTGGTCAGCAATCCGTATTGTCGACAAAGTATCGGATTTTATCCCGATTCCTTCTGCGAACGCTGTGAAGAATCAATTAGCTTGTGGAGAGACTGTTGGTTGAGGGAGAGGGCAGGGGCTTGGAGAGAGAGACAGAGAGAGAGAGATCAACCCAGACATGCGTTCCAAATGGACTCCGCTGGTTTGCTGTCCACCTTTCGGTTCGAAAAAAAAAAAAAAAAAAACCTCGGTCTCGTCTTGGGGTGGCCAAAACGCTTTGCCAGTCAGTCAATGGAGGTGACAACGGGGAAAAAAAACCCACAAAAGTAGGAGTGTATGCTACATATTTCCGATATATTCGACCTGAACTCGGGAGAACGGTTAAGGCTTAGTTGACTCGATCGTGTCGGGGCGTGTCACGTGAGCTTGTCGTTGGGGCTGTTTCGCAACGACGACGCAGACACCTGCGACACCGTAGAGATCATCAGGCTTACAATTCGGGGTCATCTCATCTGTCCGTTCCCGTCGGTCCGTAATGGAGTGTTGCAATCGAACGCGTGGCTCCGTTTCTTGTTTGGTTCACATTTGATTTTTTTTGGAAATGTCCCTCTTTTGTCTCTCTTTCAGGCTGCAACAACCTACTGAGAGCTCAGTTTTCTGACCTCTCAATGTCGCAACATTTAGGCTGGTCCAAGTACTATTTGGGCCGAGCCTTCATGTGTTCGTTTAGAGCATAGAGAATCCCCCTGTGGGGTCCAAGTGATTTTGTTGCAAACTTTGGGACGATCTAGACTGTAAAATGCTCCAAAAAAAAAAAAGCCATACGCCATAATAACGACAACAACAGCGCAAACCTCAGACCGACACGAGAGTCACCCCCTCCCCCAAAAACACATACACACACGCCGCGTCCCGTTCATTCACATCAATATACTATAGATATAGTAAAAAATATATAATAATATACTACACTTCCTCTCGGTCACAACCGCGTTGCACGAGAACGAGTCTGTTTTTTTTAGTCCATACTGCCTGTTGGTCTTCCTTCCTTTCTCCGTGGAAATATACCAGAGGATCGGAGGAAAAAGGATCACCATACAAAAATGAAAGTGCATTTTTCGTCCTGTCCTGTCCTGACTTGTCCTATCCGTCCTTGCTGGTGGCCTCTGTGTCCATCGATCTCCACCGAGGAGGATGAGGGGGTGGGAGGTGGACGGTGGACAGCTAGAGGGGGAGTGGGACGACAGGGACGAGAGGAGTGGGTTTTGGTGGCCACAAGGAGGAGATGATGGGGGAGCTGAGCAAAAGAGAAACCAGGCTCAGTTGAAGAGGATGGAGTCTGGGTCTCTGTTGGCCATCTGGGCCATGTGTTTCAGAATGTCCTTCTTTGTGATGATTCCCAGCAGCCTCCTGCAGACATGGAGAGAGAGAGAGAGAGAGAGAGAGAGAGAGAGAGAGAGAGAGAGAGAGAGAGAGAGAGAGAGAGAGAGAGAGAGAGAGAGAGAGAGAGAGAGAGAGAGAGAGAGAGAGAGAGAACAACAAATAAATTAAGTTTGCAGTACACTATGGCAGTGGTTTTCAACCCTTTTCATACCAGGGCCCGCCATTTATTGAGAATTTGAGCCACAGACCACCATTTGATGACATTTTAGCCACACAGACCCAAACTAGACCCAACTAAAGATTTATTTTTGCTTTTGTCCACAATTCCAGGCTGGATTTGGGAAACAAAACAGTCAAACATACAGAAGAAAATAACCTTTTCTTTCGCCAATCATCTAGTTGTGTAGACTTTGGCTAATTCACATGATGCGGACTGACCTCATGCTTCTTTCGATGCATGAGGAGTCCAAGCTGCCTTCTTTTCACCTGACAGAGGGACGTATAGCGTGTAGAAGTAACACGTTATTCCAACCAGTTCCTGTCCCCTCCATCAGGCGCCCCGGCTGGCCAGGGGGAGGCAGTTTAGAGCCCAGGATTACTGCATGTTATCCACCCTAGGGGACAGAGGGAGTACATGCAAACTCCACACAGAAAAGCCCTTTCGCCAACCCCGCCTCGGGTATGGCACTGATGATGCGGGAATCGATCCCAGGACCTTCTAGCTGTGAGGCGACAGCATTAACCACTGTGCCACGGTTAGTGCTAATTTTCAAGAATCTACACAATTAGAAAATGTAGAAGAATTGTCATTTTATCCAACAGTTTTGCCAGTTTCTCTCTCCGAAATGGTGGACAAAAACTTGAAAATCCTTTTTTTTTTTTTTTTTTTTGGGGGGGGGGGGGTCCGAGAGACTAAACTGTTATACCACACCAAAAAGGGGCTAATAGACATACAGACAGAAAGGAACAGAGATGACAAGACAATGAGTCAGGGGGATTAAAGAGAGGGGGGGGGGTGTTGCAGTGCGCTGATGACTTCATCATCCCCATCATATATTGTATTGCTTTTTCAACAACACGACGCATCAATAAACACGACGGACCTCACACAACGATATGGAGTCATCGCCTCCAATTAGTCTCACCATAACAGATCCATTTTGTTCCACTTGTACTCTCAGGGCTCCATTTTCATCACACGCTAAACCCCTTATCCCCAACTTTGTTGCCTTTTTTTTTTTTTTACTATTTTGAAAAATGTTTTGGAATGGTTAAACATACCAGTCTATTGACATATTGGGAGCTTGTCGACTGGCCTTTTTTTTTTTTTAGTTTTGAGTTTTTTTTTTAAGATATTAAAGCAAAGAAGTTATAGGATAAGGGGTTTAGCAGTGATGAAAATCTAGGCCTTTCCAGACACTTAGTGGCAAAAAATAAAACGGCTGGTAACTCAGATTAGTCTTTAAGTTGACATGCTTTTATGTTTTAATAAGTTAGTTTCTTTAGTATCTTTCCAGATATAAATGGCATTAAATTATGCACGTCTGGCTTCTGGCTTTTTGTTTTCCTGAAAAAGAATTTATTTTGACAAACAGTAAAGATCTATAAGGGTCCCTTTGGTTACCAACCCTCCATAATTTATCTGGGGACCACCTGCGAACCTCTCAAGGACCACTGGTGGTCCCGGGACCATTGGTTGAAAACCATTTCTACATCTACCGGTGATTTAAGATATTTCACGATTCTCAAGATTTATTTTGGTCATTTTATCAAGTCAGGCTCATGTAAACACCCCAGACGGGGGGTGAGTTTGTGTCACTCATTTGTTTTGTTGAAGTTGTGTTTCATGTTAATGATTTCTCTGGATGGACCCGCTAGGGTCCATTCAGTTCACATTTGTACACTGGAACAGCCCTCCCGAGAGCTCAGTTTTCTGACCCCTCAATGTCGCAACACTTAGGCCGCTCCGTGTATTATTTGGGCCGAGCCTTCAAGTATTCGTTTAGAGCATGGAGAATTATTGATGAAAGTTGTTGACCATGTTTAGCACAAATGAGAAACATTTGAGCAGGGTCCTGGAAAGCAGCTTTTTGTTACCCTCCCGAAAAGGAATGACGTTCCTCCCTCCCAAGAATCAGAACCACCGGGGGTCAAACCGGGTCGTTTTATGAGGGGTTTTGCACGGTTTGCGTGCGTTGACGTGTGCACGTGTGTTTATTCGCTCTCGCTACAAAGTGCCGCCCGTGGAGATTAGAAACTGCAGACTGTCTGTCACAGGGCCGACAGTTTCTCCAAACTCAATGCTTTGCACAGATGTTTGTGACGTGGATCGTCCCCATATGAATCCAAGCTCCTCTCTCTCTTTCTCTCTCTCTCTCCCCCCCCCCCCCCCCCCCACACACACACAAACAGAAAAAAACAAAACAAAACAAAACAAAAGAAAAGTATTAATGTATGTTCACATATCGGTTTTAGATTACAATTGTAAATTCTTATTCTCATAAAACCCTACAAGCCCTCACGTGAACTACGATCAGCCAACACTGGGAAGCTGACAGTACCCCGGCTAAAAACGCCTGGACAGCGCTCCACGCGTCCCAAGCTCTTCTCCCTCCTGCCTCCAAAACTATGGAATGCACTTCCCATTGCAGTCAAAACCACAGACTCCCTACCTAGCTTCTGCTGCAGTCTGAAAACACCTCTTCAGCCTCCATCCATATCACTTGTATTACACACCAACCAATAGTACTTGCAGCAGTGACTTATATAGGATGTCTAATGTATTACCATGTTTTAGTGCTTACATTGTACTGTACTGTATATTGTAAAGTGTATTGTAAATTCTGCTTAAATTGTAATCTTTAATCTGCATAATGGACCCTTGCGGGTCCTTTTGGTTTCATGTTTACACTCTCAAGAGTTAAAATATTCATCGTCTGAATTAGCCCCAAGTCTACACAACTAGAGAATGTAGAAGATTAATGGTCATTTATGATCTGTACGTTTGCCTGTTTTGTTTCACCAATCCAGCCTGGAATTGTGGAAAAGCAAAAGGGAAAGGGATCTTTAGTTTTGGGTCTGTGAGGCTAAAATGAATAAATAGTGGGCCCTGGTATGAAAAAAGTCTTTGGCTGCACAGGCTTGAATCAACCCATTACTCTGGCCCCAAACTGCCCTGGATGACAGCACGGATCAGAGCAACGCCTGAAGTGTAAATCTACCCATAATCCCCCTAAATAGCGTCATCGTGGTCTCATCCTCCCAGTGTTTGTTGGTGTTCCTCTGATCTGGTTCCTCCGTGTTCTCCGTCCATCCAACCCCAGACCTCAGAACACAAGGTCATGAAAACGTTAAACAAATTGGGGTTCGGACTTTGAAACGTGAAATGCTAAACCCGGGACACTTAAACAAATCCATTTACAAAACACAGTGTTTGTACACACTAAAGTTGCCTCTAAGTTGCCTCTATTACCACCAATTCACCTGTTTACATCGCACTCTAAAATGTTTTTTTTTGTGCTATATATTGTCTGACAGTGACGATGTCAATAGTGTGACAATACTCACACATTTTTGGTTCAGCAGTGGTTCAGCCATAAACCATGTGCCACAACCCCCACCTCTGTAAGAGAGTGGAATCAATGCTGAACAAAAAGTGAAAGTGAGAGTGTCAACAACACACTACTGACAAATAGCAAATATGGCAAAAAATACACTTTGGAGCGAGGTCAACAGGTGAATTTGAACACCCATTAGCCCCACTATAAGCTTATTTTGGGGTAGGAGAAACAGCCATTAAGGAGTGTTTTCACTAAATAACAAGCACTTTTAAAAGCACGTTTTTAAAAAGGCCTTCTGTGGTGGAATTCCCCTTCAAGGCATGCTCTAGTACAGTGGTTTTCAACCAGTGGTCCAGGGACCAATAATGGCCCTTGAGAGAGTTCCAGGTGGTTCCCCAGCTAAATGATGGACAATGGTAACCAAATGGACCCTTATAGATTTGTAACTCTTGAGATTGTAAAACAATACCAAATGGACCCATAATTTTATGCTCTCAAGAGTTAAATTATATTCAAACATCATAACTTTCAAGAATGAACACTTTTAAAAATGTGGAAGAATTGTTATTTTGACCAATGTTTTGCCAGTTATCTCTCCTAAATTCTGGACACAAACTCGAAAATCCTTAGTTTTTGGGTCTGAGAGATTAAACTCAGTGGTTCTCCGTGGCTAAAATGCAGAATAAATAGTGGGCCCTGGTATGAAAAAGATTGAAAATTGAGTATGTGAAGAGTTCGCCTATCAGTTTCTTTTCTGTGACTACATCATGTCCCCAAATTTGGACAAAACAGAACATTCCATTGAGCGAAGCGTCCAGAGAATCTTCCTCCTCGCTGACAACGTGGTTCAGAGTGCAGAATGACGAGCGGCCCTGCTGCTTATTGACGGCGATGTCTCCAATTAGTATGCGTCTGTTATTTGTTGCTGTCGATGACGTTGATACTTCCTACAAGCTCACGTGCTGTGAGCTTGTAGCTCTGATATTTTTTGAAAAATTGTGAAAATGTGAAGCAAATCTTTGAATACATCCTTTCAGAAAGAAAATATATATTTTTTTTAACTAAAACTAGGGGATTCCTAGAACAACACGTTTTCAGATGGGGGTAAATAATTCTTGGGGTCCTCCTTGTCATGAAATATGTTGAGCATCACTGACACAGCTGCATAGATTTTTTTTTCTCTCTCAGAAAAACTAGAATCTGTCAGAAACTATAGCATCAGAAACAGAAACTAGAAACTACTCAAAAACTAGAATCTAGTGACAGAAAATACAATCAGGCGTCAAATAGAATATATTCTTAGATTTGCGCATCATTTTCACAGTTTTTCAAAAAAATATCAGACCTACAAGCTCATATCGCGCCACTCGGTGGCGCGATATGAGCTTGTAGATCTGATATTTTTCTATAGCTAAAGTGTAACATAATGCTGACAACGTGGTTCAGAGTGCAGAATGACGAGCGGCCCTGCTGCTTATTGACGGCGATGTCTCCAATTATTATGTGTCTGTTATTTGTTGCTGTCGATGACGTTGGCCTGGTAGTTTTTCATGGCGACGACGCATCGTTGCACGCAGAGAGGACCTCCCCGCAGGGACCCTCTGATGTTTAGCATGACGACGGTTGTGGAATCCAACAACAAGACAAGACAATGGGAAAGGCTCCTTCTGGTCGTTCTCACCGATACCATGGGTTTAGTCACTACCAGACACTATTTATTGAAGGCATGTGTGTTGTCTAGTCTTAACACCTTCACCGTCCAAGCCATCTTGATGGCTCTGTGTGTGGGTCGTGCATGGGTGCAAAGTGTGTGCGTGTGAGGATGATGTAAGGCAGTTTAAGTCTGCCTTCGAGGGGAAAACAAGCGCTGGTTTCTGAGCCAGGACATAGGCCTAATAGGTCAGGAGAGTGTCTCCTGTTTCTGTAGCGTGAGGCAGAATGCGTGTAAGGGACAAGTACAGCCCCCGGACACGGACATGACGCCATTAAACCCTTCAAGCATGTGCAGGCACTATTTGGGTCAGTTCTTAGAATATTCTTTGGTCAAGTGATCACTCGGCTGGGGATTGAACCTCCCAGACTTCAGGGCCTAGTACATTTGCCTGAAACTCTGGGTGAATTATCATTTTGTTTCACTTGATTATTCAGTCTGAAAGCCCTCTCAACGACTGCAGTTTATGGGATGACGCGTTTGTCAAAGCGGCAGTCTTCGGGTTCATACCAACCAATCTGAATATTGGGAAAGCAGATTACATTTATTGTTGCCATTCATGTGTTAGCCCGATTTCTAACCAAACAAACACAGCCGACGAGCGTTACTAGCATGTGAACAAAAGCAGTAAAATATGTAGGATAATGATGTAGGATAGAACACCGAACATGGGTGATTTTCACCCGGACAGTTATATTTTTGCAAATTTCATAATGTTTTTGAGTTTTTTAGTTGTTTATCCAGGTGAATTTCAACCGTGTTCAGTGATAGTGAGATAGAAAAAAAAATCCTTTCACCCACAATGGACTTATTTTTTGGGAATGTTTGTTGGAAATGTTTGGACCTCAGAACTCAATTCCTGTTTTTTTTTAGGAATATTTTAAAAATATGCACATTTTTCTCCAATTTTGCCTCCCATGACAGGGCTCCCACATATTTGATTTTTTTTTTTGAAAATTCCATGATGAAATGTTAAAGTACCCCAAGTTGCCATATATTGCTGAACTTTGATATATCGTGATTATTAAATAGTTTACTTTGGGTAAAATATACCCGTGTTTAGTGATGGATAACAAAAAATGGTGATTCAGGGGAGGAGCCAGGCAACAAGTGCATCAGATAATGAGAGTATTGCACAACGGGCGTGGCAAACATTCCCCCCCAAAAAAACTTGCATCATTCCCGCCTCGCTTAGGTTCCATGAGAACCCACCGAGTAGCCCTGTCTGGCGCCCCCCCAAGGGGGCCCTAAGTTTGATTAATAAAGTGTAACATTTCCTGACACGTTTGCTGAGAAAATGTCATGATCGCAGATTGAGAGTGGCTATGAAAAAGGCATCCCAAATGGTTGTTATTGTTTGAACTACCCACATTCCGATCTGATCTGCTCAGATAGGGATTAACAGAGATTTGGACTCTCGGGGACCGGCGAGGGGATGATCAGAGAGGTCTCTCCGCCTACCGTTATGTCTGAGGAAAAATATAAATCTTATCGAGCAGATCGATGTGACAGGGCGTGAAAAGACAGCTCCGACAAAGCTACGCCCTCTACTTTAACCAACAGATATTATGCAGTTTTAGTTTCACTCAAATGTTGTAGTCGACTAAATATCACAAGATTCTAGTCAAATAAATGTCTACAGTTGATTTGCAGATTCATATTTTTGCTTGAGTCGGAAATCGTCCACTGTCTGTGAGATTTCAAGGGGGAGAGGATTGGTTCATACTGTTGAGTGACGGTGCTGCTGGCCAATCAGCTGCATCTGTTCGGATTTGTTGTTAGACCAACCCCCAACTCCCTCCCTGACATTTAGTTCTGCTGGACCTCTTCTCCACTAGTCCCTCCATAAGATTTAATTCTACTGGAATAAGATCAGGAGGGGGCTTGTAAAAGTAGGCAGGGATCCCAATAGTGGCCCTTTATTGACTGTTTATTGACCGTCGATGATGGTGTAACCAATCTTAGTTCCAAAATCCGTTCTACATCATTTAAAACGCTCTTGAGTGCAGTTCTAGTGTGTTGATGAAATCGTTTATTTTTTGGTCAACATAGCTTGTTGACAAGCTTAATGTTTTTATCAGCGAAAAAAGGTTAGTCAACACACAATGATTTTTTCACCATAGCTTCACACACGCATCATAGCTTCGCAGGTGCGTGTGTGAGTGCCAGGGGCAGATGTAACATTTCCCAATTGTGGGGGGCAGGAGAAAATGGCATGGGGGCGCCCCCATACCATTTTCAGTTACAGGACTTTTATTAGTCAAGTAAAGCATTGGTAAGAACATCAGTTGTTGTTGTTGAAGTTAGCATGCATAAAGCTAAAGGTCTGACTCAGAAAGTTTTCTGTTTTCAATGATGAAATGCTGTTGGTTTAGTGGTGCCACAGCTGTAGTGAGTTAGCAGCAGTAGTAGCTTTTCACATCATTTTAAACATAAGCACTTTAATTTAGAAATATCTTGGGTTGTTTTGCAAGCCATCATGTTTGGTGGGGCAGTCTGGGCATTTAGGGGGGGGCCCACCAAACATGATTGTGCCCCCCCCATGCCCATGCCTAGACCCGGCCCTGGTGAGTGCATACTGTATGGTTGGTGGGTGTCAGTGTTGTAGTGGTGGGCCTTTTAGAAGTGGGGGGACGCCTCTTAAAGGGGAATTCCACCCAAAAAGGAAACTCATTAACATGGTGAAACACATCTTGATGATGTCATCAAGATGTATTTCACCATGCTAATGTTTTTTTTTACCTCCATTTCTAGGAAACACAGAATTGGGGGAACTTTTTTATCATGTCCACACAACATCTCTAAGGTACATTAATGACATAGTAAACTACTACTTTTGCCCCAAAAATGTTTTAGATGTGAGTGAGGGTACGCCGTCCCCCCACGTCCCCCCTCCACTACACCCCTGGTGTGTGTGTGTGTGTGTGTGCACTACTGACCCGTTGTGCGTGACCAGACACTGGCGCAGGCCCAGCTTCCTGAAGATGTCCACGGTGATGTCCATGGGCGTGTGGTCGGTGACCGTGAAGGGGCTGAGGTCCAGGATGGCGCGCAGCCTCAGGGGCGGCGGCCCGTCGTCGCCCCCCGCCGCCGTGCGCTGCTGCTGCGACGGAGCGTGCTCCGTGAACACCACCTGGGACGCACTGACCACGCCCTCCTGACGCTGACGGGCGTTGTCTGGGAGGGACCGACGGACGGACAGACAGACAGACAGAGGAGAGAGAGGGTTGGATGGACAGATGGATGCAGTGTTGATTTTGACATTTTTGCATTTTTTTATTTTAGTTTTAGTTGTATAAAATAGCTTTTGTCACATTTTAGTCATCTGAAAAGTTTTGGTTTAGTCTAGTTCTATTTCATACCTGCTGACCACCAGAGTGCTTTAAGCGCTGTGCTTTAAGCGCTGAATAGTCCCTTTGCCTTCCGGCAGGAGGTACAGAAGCATTGGGAGTAAAACAACCAGATTCTCCAACAGCTTCTTCCCTCAAGCCGTTAGAATGCTGAACATGTGCAATATCCCGTAACCTTAACCCATGTGCTGCTATACGGACTCTTGTTGTGCAATATTAATATTATCGTCACTCAATGAATTAATGGTGCTTTTATTTATTTCTATTTATTCTGAAGTGGATTTTAGTTTTTAATAGTTTTTAACTTTTTAGATGTCTTTTATAGCATACTAAGCCAGTGAAACGGAATTTCGTTCTCTTATGCATTTTATGTATTTGCTGAATGACAAAGTAATCTATCTATCTATCTGTAGTTACATACGTAACTTTCGTTAAAGTCACTTAAATATCAATCAGGTTTTAGTCGACTAAATGCACAGTTGATGCATTTTTGCACAGTTGATGCAAAAATGCATTTTGGCAGGCCTTGATGCCGTGCTAACATAAATATTACACTTGGTTGTGTGCTGATAATATCCAATCTACAATACGATCTGTGACCTGCTGATTCTGAACATTCAATCAATCAATCAATCAATTCAGAGCAAAGAAATTCTTTTTTATTTATGGTACCAACATCAACACAGCATGGAAATGTGGACATATTATTTTGTTTTTTTGTGTCTGAGTGTCTGAGAGTCTAAAGGTCATTAAATGGTGATCCACAGCTCATAAAATGCAGGATAAACTAGGACACAGGAAGATAGGTGTGTGTGTGTGTGTGTGTGTGTGTGTGTGTGTGTGTGTGTGTGTGTGTGTGTGTGTGTGTGTGTGTGTGTGTGTGTGTGTGTGTGTGTGTGTGTGTGTGTGTGTGCGAGCGATGTTTGGCAGACAAAGTTTTATGCAGATGCTATGTTTCGTGATTAGCAGCATTTTGTAACAAAACAAGCCTCTTTCTGAAAAAACGCGGAAGGCGATCCTGGCCAATCCGTGTCGAATCTGGGAAAATCCCAACAGACTCCTCTTAATGACGTGACTACACAGATCGTGCGTAGCGATTTGTTTTGCATGAGATTGGGACGGGATCCGCTGTGACCAACGTAAACAATATGTTTCACAGAAACGGGCCTTATGTTGGCGCTACGAGCGGGAAAAATGTTTTTGTGCGTATTTAATTGACGGGAGACGAGTGCAAAACATTCCCCCATGTTTTTGGTCTGGGGTAGAGACAATCAGGAGGGCTTGTTATGAAAAAAGGGGGTCTGAAAAAAAAATACACTGGGGGTCTTTACTTTACCTATTGATATGAGCAGGTCTCTCCTCAACACGAAGCCCACCAGCCTCTGAGACTCCTGGGACACCACCACAGGAAACCCACTGTAGTGGGTACTCTCCACCAGCGACTGCAAACACACACAACACAAAAAGTGGCATTTCTCCTTTTAAATTCTTCATTTTTGTGACCCAAAAGATTTATATCTTGTACAGGACTTACTGTATATTAGGCAAGCAAAGCATCAATAATATCATCAGTTGTTGTTGAAGTTGCAACAGACACATGCATGCATATACATGCTTTATGCATGCATAAAGGTAAAGATCTGACTCTGTGATGAAATGCTCAATGATGCTCAATGATGAAATGGTGTTGGTTTAGTGGTGCCACAATTGTAGTGTAGTTAGCAGCAGTAGTGTTTCAAATCATTTTAAATATAGCTAAACACTTTAATTTGAAATATCTCTGAAATTCCGGTTGTTTGCGTGCCGTCATTTTTGGTGGGGCAATCTGGGCGTTTGGGGGGGGGGGGGGGGGGGGGGGGGGGGGGGGCATTTAGGGGGTCCAGAATGCCCGCCCCCCATGCCCATGCCTAGATCCAGCCCAGCCCTGACCAGACATTTGGTTTTGGCTAGGACGGTGTCCGACTAAAGCCTGTCAGACTGTACACCGGACCAATACACTGGACCCGGGCCGGGGGACCTCTTTCTGTGTGTGTGTGTGTGTGTGTGTGTGTGTGTGTGTGTGTGTGTGTGTGTGTGTGCGTGCGTGCGTGCGTGCGTGTGTACCCTACCTCCACCTCTCCTACGGTCATTCCGTCCTGCGTCAGGACGGTCAGAGCAGGGTCAGCCCTCCTGGGCCTCATGACGTCCACCGCCAGAGAGTTGTGAGCAAACTCCTCCTTGGGCTCCAGGAACGGGTAGCCGTTCAGTCTGATGTGGGCCTGTAGGACACGCACACACGCACACACACACGCACACACACACACACACACACGCACACACACACACACACACACACACACACACACACACACACACACACACACACACACACACACACCACACACACACACACACACACCATTTTACTGTGCGTGTCTTAGGTATGATGTCACAGGAGATTTTCCATGGAGCCCCCCCTTACGGGTCCATTTGGTAAGGGGGGCTCCAGGGAAAATCTTGCCTGGGCTCCAAATTGCTTAGAAATGCTACTGATCTGTCTCAATGAAATCTTCAACAGTGCGTGTTATTTTTTCGCGCTGCGTGACAGAGACAAAGATATATACTGTATATATATGAAGTATTGCCCAATAGAACTTAATTTTTCCTGGATCTCTACCAGGTGATAAATTCTGTATATCTCTTATCTCTACATCACAGCAGAGCCATAGAGTAAGACACAGCTACGCAAACTATGTTCACTTCATAGGGCCAGTCTAATGGCAGCTCTTCTACATAGACTTCTATTATGAATGGATACAACAAATAGGGACAGAGTCTTGGACTGAAAGTAGGCAGAAAGTGCACTGGACTCAGACAACAGTCCAGCTTTAATGATCTTAAACTCCCTTTATTTTAGAATGTTTTGTAGTTATAGTACAAAAGAAACACTACATAGACTTTAGTCGTTACTGCACAGTACCTTAAAACAGTTGTCATGTTGCACACATGCCCTAAAATAAATCTTATTTGTGTCGTTCTCATTGAAAACAAGGTATGTCCAACTCCAATTTGTCCCTCTTTCGGGCTGCGTGAACGGCAGCTCGAGCAGCTCAGTTTCCGACCCCTCAATGTCCCAAAGCTGACACTAGATGGCTCTGCCGCCTCCTAAAGTTTGCTCTCGCATGCATTACATGAACAAAAAAAGGAAGAGTGTCCGTCTCAATTAAAGTAAAAATAACACTCCAAGGGAGGTAGTCTATAAAGATCCGTCTCTAACATGAAACATGTGCCATGTTACTGGAAGTGTTTATTCAACGTATCTTATAGCACTGCGTGTGTGTATGTGTGTGTGCGCGTGTGTACACTAGTTCTAGCATTGGTAGACCAGGCCCCTGTCAAGGGAACAGGTTTAAAAGGTTCCAAAAAAACACAAAATAAAACGCTTGGCCAAGACTGTCAGAAATGTCACGGACGGACGCTGAAATTCTCCTGCCACGGTGTGCGAGCCAAGTGAGCTTCGCTGGTGTAACGCTATATGAAAATACAGCAGAGTTATATGCAATTATACGGAGAACAACGCTATATCATGTATAGGTTATTAACCTTGGAGCAACATATGCCGTGTTTGGAGACATGGCCATGTGGCAGCTCACCATAAACACTTTATTCACAGTTTGGGTTTCGTTGTAGAGGGGCATGATGTTTTTAAAGGCATGGGTGACGCCATTAGGGCCCAAATGTTACATTTACAAAAGTAAAAAAAGATAAAATAAAAATAAAAATAAAAGAAAAACATATAGTTGTTTTTGGGCCAAGAAAGCACTTTACAATGTCAAACAAAGATTACCATAAATCCATGTGGAAACCTGAGGAAATGTTGATGTTAAACTTCGTATGATGGTATGTAAAAAGGCCACTCTTTTGAGGTTCACATGCATGTGTTTGGAAACACAGTATTTCATTTGTTTAATCCACTGCCTCGGGCTTCACAATTTTGCATAAAAATAAAACCTTCATTTTTTTTCTCCGAAACCTCAGTTTCAATTTCCAATTTCGATTTCTTTGGGGGGTAGAACTATAAAAAAAAAGATGAAATATGTTATTATTTGATTCTCCAGCAGAGAATAGGGTCGTTCTTATTGAACAAAGATGATGGATAAAGTGCAAACCTCACTTGTGTTTGTTTTAATGAAATATTTTCTTTTTTTCTTTAGTCTTGGACTACTTTTTTGTTAAAGTAACAGCAGAACACATGGCATTTTTCTTTTATTATTTAACAGAACACTTTTTACGCACGCGCGTGCGCGCACACACACATACACACACACACACAGTGGGAGTGTCAGACTCACCTCGTAGATGCCTTCCCTTCCGAAGGCGTCCGCCACCCACTTGCTGGTCATGGTGGCGGCCATGAGGGGAACGATGTACTCCAGACCTCCGGTCAGCTCAAACATGATGACCACCAGGGACACCGTCATACGGGTCACCCCACCTGGAGCGGGAAGTCGTAAACTCAAGCTCAGTTTGACCGCATGCTAGTGCTGTGTCAGTTACTATCTCATTCGTATTTCGCGTTCTTTTGGTTGTTTGCTGCGACAGTTTAATTTGTAGTATTCCACTCCATTTGCTCCCACTCAAAACAACAATCCCAGCGCTCAGTTTCTCCAGTACACCCATCATGCAGCATCCACCCTTGGCGCAAACCTATGTTCAGACGGTGGTTGCATCGTAATGGCGCAAACATCCACTGGTTTATATTAACCAAGAGTAGCAGCTATATAGGACTGCCACTGTTGTCGTAGTGACATCCTGTGTCATGAAACTGAAAGGTTAAAGTGATGCTTCCTATAATGGTGGTGAATGGGTGGCAGTGTAGTGTAGTATAGCCACCAGAGGAGGCCACCAGAGAGCACAGAAGGAGTTAAGGCACTGTGCCATGGGCACAGGGGTCTATTATGCCAAAGACCTTTAAAGGGGAATTTCACCCACTTTCAAAATGTTCCTGAGACGATACAAATGCGGACCATTTGGTTCCATTTGTACCCTCTCAGGAAAAAGGGGTCTGAAAGACAAAACATTAACATGGTGTAATACATCTTGATGATGTCATCAGATGTATTTCACCATGTTAATGATTTTTTTCAGACCTCCATTTTTAGGAAAAAATACAGAATTGGGGGAACTTTTTTATCATGTCCCCACAACATCTCTAAGGTATAATAAAGGCATATTAAAATATTGAAAACGGCTGGACTTCCCTTTTAAGTGAAATCACTGTCCTTTGCAGTCAGCCCTCATACTGTACCTCAGCCGTCATATTAGCATGCTATACGAGAGCGCCAGCCCCTCGCACCCACTCCATCACCGTGGATGGTCTAAACATGGAATTAATCTTCAAACGACCACACTGTGTGGTCAGACACATTGTTGGAAAACTTGACATGTTTTAAATCATTTCCAAACGTGCATTATTTATTTTCAAATCTGAGACCCTCCCCCAGCTCGAGGTCGTACAGACAGACAGACAGACAGACAGACAGTCCTGGGAGTCTCTCCTCTCCCACTGGCTTTGTAGTGGTCTCCTTCTGTCCTGCACCCACACGCGGTAACACGTACCACATGGACTCGCTCTTGCGGTGGACGCATTTTTTTTTTTTTTCATCTTATTTATTTCTTTTTTTTTGTTGTGAGAACGCATACGCCTGCCTTAATGCAGTCAGACAGTTTTCAACCATGCTATATCAGCTCTGGAGGCAGAAAAAAAAAAACTAAAACATGTTATTATCCCATATCCAGTTTCCATATTCATCTTTTTTTATTATAACCTTATTTTCGAGCGGGGGTTGTTTCGCTAGGAAACATTCACGTGACCCCTGTTAAGTTACCATGGGAAAACAATTGTTAGTGACTGCTGGAAGTTGGCAGCTTTTTCGCGCTAAGAGCTATCGCCGAGTAATGATAAACGACATCCACATGGTCACAGAAGCATATTGCTACAATAAAAATATGATTGCAGAGACTACGTTATATCGCGGGGCTGTTCATTGGCTTTATTTCCCCTTTACTGAAAACGATTAGCCCCGGGTTCCAGCCCTCGATTCGCTGCGTTCCGTACCATCTGAAACGTCACTTCGCAAATGGGTCTGGCCAGAGCACTGCCTCCTTGACGCATTTCCATGAGTGTCTCATGGAAATCACAGCGTCTTATTTTCACCATTTTCAAAAATATCAGACCTACAAGCTCATAGCGTGCCATGGAGTGGCGCGCCCAAAACTAAGAACTTTCACGTTTTTGTCTACAATTGGGAAAGATAACTGGAAAAACATTTGTCAAAATAACAACTATTCTCCATTTACTAATTGTGTGGACTCTTGAAAATGATGTAATTCAGATGTTTAAATCTAATTTAACTCTTGAGACGCTCTCAGGAGTTACAGATCTATATTTTAGGGGACTGTCATGTGATCTACATGCATGGCCTGTGTGATCTACTGGTAGATCACCATCTACCTTTTGGGCACCCCTGGCTTGAAACCTACCCGTATATACAGTACCGGTACTTGTATTTGCTGTATATCAAATAGCTGGAAATAGCCAATCTTAAACGTGTCGCACTGTGAGCTTTGTAGATCCGCTATGATCTTCACCCAAAGTGTTACGCTTAGCATTATCGCCGAACGAGCGCAGATTTACGACATGCCCAGGATACTAGCAGGGACACGAGGGTTCATGTGGTTAAGCTACAGTAGAAGATCCTTATCCACCACCAGCACCATGCACCACACAAACCAGCATCCCCCCTCCTTCGCTCCAAAAATACCTCCGATCACATCTGTTCCTCATACCCGTCGCGGCACACAAACAGCACAGCTCAGCACACTCATCTATAAACGCTGCCATTCATCTAGCGCATGGATCGGCAACCCAAGATGTTGAAAGAGCCATTTTCGACCGAAAATTAAATTCAAAATCTGTCTAGAGCCGCATTTTATTATTTATTTTTTTCCTGAGAGTGTGCAGATGTGAACCAAATGGACCCGCCAGGGTCCATTTGGTTCCATTTGCACACTCTCAGAAAAAAAGCTCCTCAAAGAAAAATCATTAACATGGTGAAACACAACCTTTCTTCCGAAATTTCTAAAGTTCCGAGTTTCTTAAATTTTACAGAACTCCATTTCTAGTTCACACAACATCTCTAAGGTATATTAATGACATAGTAAACTGAGTAAACCTTTGAAAACGGGTGGTTCAGATTGAAAGCTCCACCTCTGATAACTGCTGTGCTACAAGTGCTACTGTAACTGTCAACTGTTAAACAGTGCAACGCGTTTTGGGTGACTGAAATGTTTATATTATTTTGGTGTGGATCACCCCAGTATGTATGTAATAATGCTACAGCCAGGGAGCCACTAGGGCTGTGTTCTAGAGCCGCATGTGGCTCCTGAGCCGCAGGTTGCTGACCCTGATCTAGCGCCTTTATCCAAGGCGCACACACACACACACACACGCATTCACAAACAAGACGACATCCGAGACACCAGCCGACCTGCATATAGCCGGAGCATCGGGTTCAGTCGAGTCTTGCTCAAGGACACTTCGACATCAACTTTTTTTTTCCCCCGTACTATCCGGAGTACGGGGAAAAAAAGAATAATCGGACTTGCGTCAATCGCTCATGTATACCCGATGCGCAGTGTTGTGATGGGACTTTTAGAAGTGGGGGGGATGCCTCTTAAAGGGGAATTCCACACATTTTCAATTTTTTCTGAGAGTGTACAAATGTGAACCAAATGGACCCGCTAGGAAACTCATTAACATAGTGAAACACAACTTGATGTTGTCATCATGATTTCTTTCAGACCTCCATTTCTAGGAAACACAGAATGGGGGGAACTTTTTCTTTTTTTTACCATGTCCACACAACATCTTATATACACAAGGTATATTAATGGCATAGTAAAATATTGAAAATGAGTGGAATTCCCCTTTAAGACATATAGCATAATATTGAGAAAGATTGTTTACAATGCATAATCGTATCCATAAAAGTAAATCACAAGACAAAAAACATGCCCCAAAAATATCTTAGATGTGAGAAGTGGGGGGACGCCGCCCCCCCGCGCCCCCCCACCACTACACCCCTGCCGATGTGGAATTCAACGTAAAATTTATTCCGTCTAGATTAGATTTTTATCTGGGATTCCGCTCAGCCATGCATGATGCATCTCTGGGTCTGCAGGCAGGTTGATGACAGGTTGACGGAGGAGCTGGTTATATAGCCTCCTACTAGGCCAGGGGTCGGCAACCCAAGACGTTGAAAGAGCCAATTTCGACCCAAAATTAAATTCAAAATCTGTCTGGAGCCGCATTTAATTACCCTATTTTTATTTTTTTCCTGAGAGTGTGCAAATGGACCCTGGCGGGTCCATTTGGTTCCATTTGCACACTCTCAGAAAAAAAGGTTGTCAAAGAAAAATAATTAACCTGGTGAAACACAACCTTTCTTCAGAAATGGAGTTTCTAAAAAAAATATAAAATAAAGGAGTTTTACAGAACTCCATTTCTAGTCCACACAACATCTCTAAGGTATAATAATGACATAGTAAACTGAGTAAACCTTTGGAAATGGGTGGTTCAGATTGAAAGCTCCACCTCTGATAACTACTGGGCTTTTTTGACATGGCCAAGTGCTACTTTAACTGCCAGCTGTCAGACAGCGCAACGCGTTTTGGGTGACTGAAATGTTTATATTATGTTGGCGGATCACCCCAGTGTGTGTACTGTGTATGTAATAATGCTACAGCCACTGAGCCACTAGGGCTGTGTTCTGGAGCCGCATGCGGCTCCTGAGCCGCAGGTTGCTGACCCCTGTACTAGGCTACTACTACCAGTTTGACCAGATCAGGACAACAATCATCTTGTCTTGTGAAGTTATAGGCTATGGTCTATGTTTGATGTTTCTATTGTAAACAATCCTGGTTGACCCGAAGTGAACAGCCAACAGGTCCAGCTGTATGTGTGCGTGGTTGTGCGTATGTGTGCCTGTGCATAAGTGTGTGTGTCACAACAGGCTGCGTGTTTAAGCTCAATCGGTCCACTGATCATTCATTCTCTTGCCAACCAGGCCAGGGGGAGGCAGTTCAGAGCCCAGGAATTATGCATGTTTTTGTGAGGGTATCTACCCTAGGAGGGACATGGGGAGAACATGCAAACTCCACACAGAAAGGCCCTTTCACCAACCCCAGGAGAAAATGGTATGGGGGCGGCTTCATCGCCCGTGTCGCTTCACGCCACTGGCCATGAAGCCGCACCCATAGCATTTTCAGTTACAGGACTTTTAGTAGACAAGTAATGTTGCAACAGACACGCACCATGCTAAAGGTCTGACTCAAGAGAGTTTTCTGTTCATTTCAATGATGAAATGGTGTTGGTTTAGTGGTACAACAACCGTAGTTGGTTTGCAGCATTAGTAATGTTTCAAAACATTTTAAATATAAGCACTTTAATTTGAAATATCTTGGGTTGTTTTGCATGCCATAATGTTTGGTGGGCCCCCCATGCCCCATGCCTAGATCCGGCCCTGCCGCCTCAGATATGTATGGGCACTGATGATGCGGAGGAGGAGACACGCTGCCAGCACCCACAGCAGCGCCACTGTAACCACTGTACCCCCAGGTCCACTGATCATTGTAATATAAAAGAAATTCTGAAGTTCTTCATACTGCTGCTCGACTCGACTGCGCTCTGATGTCCTTCTGCGGATTTGTTAGAGAACGTTAAAAATAAAATGCAACATAATAGGCGACACAGTCAGCGTGCAGGGATCGAACCGACCAACCTTGCCGTTACAATCTGGCCCACTTCTACCGCTGAGCCACTCCCGCTCTGTTGTGCGTTTTACTCTTCGTCTATGATGACACTGAGCAAGGCTACAGCTAACTGACCACTAGCGTACATAACATAACAGTCCAATACAATATTATTAAACTGAACTTGGCCGCTTCTCAACACATCTGGAGGACCTCTTTATTTGCTCACTTTTAACCTTAATAATCTAATAAAACATCACAGATGAAGCCATTAAAAGTTTGTTTGAGCCGCGACTCCCTGATCAATTTACAGCTGTCCACGGCCAGAAAAATCCCCTCCGACACAGCAATGTCTTTATTTTATTTAGTAAACGATAAATAACATCGGGTTCTTTTAGCCCTGCTAAGCTCCCAAAAAAAAAAAAAAATCGCGTGCCAAACCCCCCAACCCCCCGTTGTTTTCGATGCAACAGAATACCGCCGACAGAATACAGCGTTCAAATTTGATTTGTATGTTTTAAATAAATATAGCGCAGGCTAGCGCTAGACAGTCTTCCAACACCTGACTTTCATCATTCAATATTTTCTTCGAAACATCGAAGGCCAAGTCAAAGTCAAAGACTAGATCGTTTTCAGCCATGGAAATAAACCATCTTTATCCCCTTTTTATTTAAAAAAAAAGATCCATAACTAAACCGAATCATTTGTTAGGGGGAATGTTTTTGTCGTCTTCTGTCGTTTTCTGTTACAATTTTTTCACGGGGAAAAAAAGTACAACTCGAGTTGATACTTTAAAAACAAAGGCTGGTTATTGTGCCATTATCGTCGGATTACGTTTCGACGGTAGGCCTAATTGGTTTGCGGTCAAAGGTCGTGAAAAAGGTCCAAGTTGTTTTCCCAGCCAGTTAGTCAAGCACAGTCCGAAGGGCGGCACACAAAACTACGACGCAAAACGCGTGAAATCCACCTTGACCACCCAGGAGGAGACGCCTCTAGACCTCTGTTCTGTTTAAACAGGGAGGGGCAGAATTTATTGTTACCGACATGGTTGAAAGGTTGGTTAAAACAAAAAAAATGTATTTTGTTAAAAAGGTTAAATCACTATATTCTGATAGTAATCCTTCAGTAACAAGCCTCATTTTCTACAGCTCTTTGAGGAACAGAAAAAAAAAAAGTTTTCAGGTGGGTGGCCACATTTCAGACAACTTGTTTGAACTGGATGTTGTGAGCAATTTGTATTGTTAACCTATGTCTAAAATATTTCCTTCATGTTTGATCCCCCTATCACAGGGAACTATTTGTACCACTGTCAATCAAAATCCTGAATCAGAGGTTGACAAATGACTAGATGCACTTTACTAACTAGAGCACTTAGTAAGGGATGTGTGCAATATTGTCCTTTTTTCTTTTAGTACTTTCTGTCCTTGTGATGTTGTTTGTTTTTTCTGTATTGTGCTATGTTACATGTGCTATGTTAAATGTATGCAGATCTGGTCTCTGTGTCCAAGACTAATTTCTCCTGAGGGAGACAAATAAAATGTCCACATCACTACGCCCAAAAAGTAGTTCCATGTGAGAAGGTGGGTCAAAAATGAAGAATGGATGTGATAATATTTTAGAAATAGGTCCACAATACAAACGGCAATTAGTTTTGTGGATTCATTCACTTTTACTGCTTGGCCCCAGTGACCCTCACAAAATGACCAGAACTAGTTAATATTCACCAAAACCAGAGCAGTACAATCAATAAAACCATGGTACACTGCCAATCAATTAATACAGTTGTAAGTATTTCATAAAACTTACTGTAACTTCTGAAAAATCTGAACTATCCCTTCAAGTTGTTATAAAAATGCATTGCTTTTTTTGTTTTTCAGTGCCTGGTCGGTCACTGATACACCATTTGTACAGCACATGTCAGAGATCAGTCCACAATACACATGTGTCTTTGGTAGATGATGTATGCTTTTGGAACGAAAATCAATTCAAACAACTCCATCGGACCTCTGATGTCCACTTCTAATGACTACATCATCCGTTGGTGCGTTCGCCTTAGATCACGGACCCTTTGATCAACATATTAGTGGAATTTTGTCCTAGAGGGGCTTGTGTTCTATTCGATCAAAAATAATCGCAGAATGTGTCCTGGTGGGGGTTTGCGTTCGTGTCGTTGTATTTCCTTTGGGAACGACTGGGTGTGCATGCTGTTACGGTTATGTCTGCATCTCATTGTCATCGAGACGTCAAACGGTACACATCTGTGGTCAAATAGGTTCCAGAATGTTCCGCCCCTCTCTCTCTCTCTGCAGCGAAGGGACTGAAATTAATTTATACTTTCTGCCGTGTAAACGTGGCCGGTGGGTCTTTGGTGTTCGAGCGCTTTGGGTTCGTTGAGTCACCCCGATTGCCCCCGAAAATAGTGTGTCCTCAAGACAAGACTCAGCTCTAGCACCATTTCCCTAAGCATGTGTTGCTGTTGTTGTTGTTGTTAGTGGGAATAAACACAGGAGCACCGAGGAGGTAATGGACTAAAAAAAGCCAAACCATCCATTTTCAAATGCTCAAGAGAGCTCCAGACTTCCCTCTCCAAAGCGACATTCGTGATTTCGCCCCATTCGATGGCCAGTGAGTAGGAATGAACAGCGAATATCCCATGGAAGGATACCTGAGTGATGTGACCAACCCAAAAAAACAAGTAAAATCTTAACTAAGCACAGACTCAGTGAGCACAGTCTAGCAATTGAGAAATAGGCAGACCTGTATCGCGAGAGAAACAAACTATGCAACCATTGCACGCAAAATCAAGTGGAAACCGAGCTACACTTCCAAGCCATCTGAGACACATAATGCACACAATGAGCAAATCTCCATGAAAATGTATCTTCTTATAGTGCATGAAATGTGATGTTTACATTTCGTTTTTAGTGCTCTAAATCAGTGGTTTTCAACCAGTGGTCCGGGGACCACCAGTGGTCCTTGAGATGGTTTCCAGGTGGTCCCCAGCTAAGTTGGTTAACCAGATGTAACTCTGATGAAAAATATTTATCATGTGAATCAGCCCAAGTCGACACAACTAGAGAATGTAGAAGATTATTGGTCATTTCTGTATGTTTGACTGTTTTGTTTTCCAAATCCATATTAAGACATCTTTAGTTTTGGGGTCTGTGAGGCTAAAATGTCCTCAAATGGTGGTCCGTGGCTCAACTGCTGAATAAATAATGGGCCCTGGTATCAAAAAGGTTGAAGACCACTGCTCTAAATCAAATTCAAATCAACCCCGTCGACAGGGCGATAACATATTGAAACTTGAAACATTACCAGTGCAGGGCTTGACACTAACACTTGCCCGCTTGCCCGGGGCAAGTAAAAAATTGTGGGGCAAGTGAAGACTGCTACCTGGTTGCCCGGTCGGGTAAGTATGCAACTTATGCTTTTGTCCACAATTCCAGGCTGGATTTGGGACACAAAACAGGCGAATTAACATACAGATAAAAATGCCCATTAATCTTCTACATTCTCTAGTTGTGTAGACTTGGGCTAATTAAGATGATGAATTTTAACTCTTGAGAGTGTAAAAATGAAACCAAATGGACCCGCAAGGGTCCATTTGGTTTCATTTTTACGTTCTCAAGAGTTACATCTGGTTAACCAACTTAGCTGGGGACCACCTGGAACCCTCTCAGGGACCACGTGTTGAAAACCCCTGGTTTAAAGCACCCAAGTAGGAAGTAAACTTAAATGCAAAATGTACAAGATATTTTTGGGGGGCAAGTGACCATGACCTGAGGGCAAGTAGAACCTCACTTGCACTTGCCCGATGGGCAAGTGCCTCGGAGACCTTAGTGTCAACCCCTGCACTCAGTGTAATGAATGCCTCCTCACCTAGACAGGCGGCGGCCCCCACCATGGCGTACAGCCCCGGGGTGATGCAGTCGGCGCCGGGCGAACACCAGCCCTTGAAGATGATCCAGTCGTGGTTGTAGTAGGCCAGCTGCTCCATGCCCACGCCCAGCAGCCTGCCTGCGATGGCACCCACCGCCATGCTGGGGATGAACAGACCCGACGGGACCTGGGAGAAGGGAGACGATGGATGGACCCGTTAAAGGGGAATTACACCCATTTTCGACATGTCATTAGTATTAGAGTTCTCAAACTCTGCCCGAACCCGACCAGGACCGAACCCGAACAGGCCCGACCCGACATTTTAGGCCGGGTAGGGCCGAAAATCTATCTATCCTAATCAATAGGGCCGGGTAGGGCCTCGGGCCCCATGAAAAAATAATATATATTGAATTATTTTAATATAGTAAGAATAATAGTTATTTTCTGTATTTACCTATTATGAAGATGGTGCTGATTGCCATTTCAATTTTAATCTGTGGCGAATTCTCAAATGTTGTCTATTTAGTATACCTTAGAGGTGCCGGGTGGACATGATAATAAAAAAAAAAAAAAAAAAAAAAGTTCTGTGTTCCCAAGAAATGGAGGTCTGAAGAAAGCCACTAACACGGCAAAACATCTTGATGATATCATCGAGATGTACAGTATTTTCACCATGTTAATGGATTTCTTTAGAGACGCTAAAAACCTGACCTGATGAGACCTGTAAGTGGATGGATAGACCTGTTATAAACCTGACCTGGCAGGACCTGTAAAAGGGATGGATGCACCTGAAGGAGAAGAGAAACTAATGGGAACTTTGAAGGAACTATTTTGTATTTTTGGGCTTTTGGGCTTTATTTTTTTTCTCAATATTAACCAGCAGTATTTATGTAATAACATTTGTAAAGTGTCTTTCTCTACTTCTTTTTTAAACAACGATTTATAAATTGCATTGCAAGCAGACATACAAGATGAAGACATCACAGCTACAAAGGCAGAATGATTAAGACAACAGAATGAAAAGCCTCCATGGATGGATGTGTCTGGACTCTGACGCTATATCTTCTTCTTCACAACAGTTGAAGGAGATATTAGCTTCACCACTACGGACGTGAGAGGAGATTTACCGTTCCTGGTGCATTCCAGAAACCTCTCAAGGTGCGTAGCAGGTGTGCCAAAGGCCTCGGCAGTACTTTGAAAAATAAGACCATAGTGTGAGAAAAACATGTACCGTGGCTGTTCCTAATAAGAAAATCTGTTTTCGAAGGAGGAGGTGAAGGAGTTGACTTGAACACTTGAACAACAAATGTAAGGACGCCCTCCTTTAGACGGATTTCTTAGATGTTTTACGAGCGAGAGTGCAAAGTGATAGCACATGTCTTTTGGTCGCAAAACCATTGTCAGTGTCATATATCGTTTTGTTTTTTTATGGTTAAATAAGAGACTCGGGGAATGCTTACAAAATGAATGAGGTTAGGCATTGATTAGAAGGCAAGTTTTAGGGGTTTGGAGTGAGAATTATGCCTGACATTAGTAGTTGCACGCTTGCTGCCGACTGCGTCCAACCGATTACACAACAGGTCGATTTGACCAAGCGATCTGATTGGTTGAAAAGGCTTTCTCGCCGTACCTAAACGACGATATAGAAATACTTAAAGGGAATAGAGGCAACTTCAGTGTGTACAAACACTGTGTTTGTAAACAGATTTGTGTAAATACAAAATCTAACTCCAACTCACCCCCACTCTATTGGCTCATTATTAAACTGCTGGAGACTGCTGTGCTGTGATTGGCTAAAGCGCTGCCTCACCCCACACAACCCCCCTCCCACTCACACTTTGGCCACGTCTTTCCTGAGCCCGACGAATGTTTTGTTTAAGTGATGATTTGTTGACAACCACAAAGTTCTGGACCATCTGCAGGACGAAGCAAGTCTCTGTCTGCAGAGAAACAGCTGCAGCATCAAAGTAGAAGCAATGCAGAGGGGGGAAAGGCTAAAAAAAATATAGCTATATAATATATAATTAGATTTTTGGCTAAAAAGTTGGCTCTATTGCCTTTAATTAAAACAAAGACATCACCTTCTCTGTTCTCCTAGATTGCATACGTTGGCCAGCTAGTTTTGTGCTACATTTGTGGTCATTTCTGAGGGCAACTGTTGTATATACTGTAATTCCAATTACAGTGTTGAAAATGGGTGGAGTTCCCCTTTAATGCACTTTTGCTCTGCATTTCGGAACTTTCTCTCTCACAACAAAGAACCCCCCTTCTTGTAATATCCCTTAATAACTATAGCTTACTTTTTAATCCATTTCTAAAATCGCCATCGTCTAGTATGATAAAATAAAGGACTCCGCGTTCTAAACACAAAACAAAACAAAACAAAAAAAACGGGACAAAAATCTTTGATTTGCGCGAACGGCACTGATCTTCGGTATGCGTTGAGTATAAAAATACCGATACGTGTGCGCTGTGTGCACGCGCGCGATAAGAAGAACCAGGAGGGGAGTTTGGCCTTCCCGCTGATAACCTCAAAGGAGCGATGTTTTAACACTGACACACGCAGTTAAGACATCATCCCTCGGAACATCTTTCTTCCCCTGCAAGGCATTAGACCGATGCTGGATCAGGGGCTGTAATTCCTTCTGATTGATGCTCTGTTTGGAGATGGGTGTGTGTGTGTGTGTGTGTGTGTGTGTGTGTGTGTGTGTGTGTGTGTGTGTGTGTGTGTGTGTGTGTGTGTGTGTGTGTGTGCGCGTGCACGCGTGTGTCTGTGCTTGTACTGTACACGTGTGTGAGAGTGTGAGCGTGAGAGTAGTGTGAAAGAAAGCAAAAGCACACAAGCCTGTGAGATGATGTGATGTGATGTGTGTGTGCATGCACGTATGTGTGTGAGAACAACACACACACACACACGCACAGAAACGCAGGGAGCGTACCTTCATGCCGAAGGTGACCACGGTGACCATCATCTTGAACAGCAGGGCCAGGGCCAGCTGCCACAGCGCCGTGTACAGACCCTGATCTGCGGGTCTGTCTGCTAGTGTGTTACCTACGCCTGTCTCTGATAGGTTGGCAGGCTGAGAGAGAGAGAGAGAGAGAGAGAGAGAGAGAGAGAGAGAGAGAGAGAGAGAGAGAGAGAGAGAGAGAGAGAGAGAGAGAGAGAATTAGTTCTAATGTGACATTCATTTCGCTGATTCACATGTGCATAAGCACTGTTATTACATGGCTTGAATGAATGCACCAATTAAAAGCCAGCATTCTGGTCACGTGAGTGGTCAGATACGTGACAACAACGGACAGACCTCCTACACAACTGCATTTAAATACAAGCAACCTGGTTGTGTACTATTTCTATTTATTATTATTTATTAGCTATTTATTAATGTATTAAGCCAGGTATTAAGCCATGTAATAAGCGGCTCAGCTGCTCCTCCATCAGTTATTAGGAAACAAATTAACGGTTCGAAGGGTGTTATACCTTACTTACTAAACTGGCCGTGTGCTTTGTTCACTTTTGGAAATGTTCGGCCGTATTAAAGTTGATTACACCACAGGTCGTTTTGAGGAACTCATCTGATTGGTTGAAACACGTCACATGCAGCTACATTAATCGCTACACATCCACCGGGCCATAATCTCACTTAAATAAATCAACTCCGCGGCCCACATCTTATCAAAACTGATTGCAACACAGTGTTGCTCCCTATAGTCCCACCGTGCTCCGAAATGGTGCTCTTGTTGCAACCATTGCGTGAGAGAGAGAGAGAGAGAGAGAGAGAGAGAGAGAGAGAGAGAGAGAGAGAGAGAGAGAGAGAGAGAGAGAGAGAGAGAGAGAGAGAGAGAGAGAGAGAGAGAGAGAGAGAGAGAGAGAGAGAGTCAAGGGGACTGAACAGACAGAGAGGAGGGAGGGACGAGGAGAAGAGAGAGAGAAAGACACAGACGCAACACCACCACCACCACCAGCTCAGCTGTGTTGATTAGACAGAGCCCAAACGGTCTAACGCTTACTTTGAATCAACAGGGACTATTTTATGTCTCGTCAAAATGAATTATTACAGTGGTTTTCAACCTTTTTTATGCCAGGGCCCACTATTTATTCAGAATTTATGCCACGGGCCACCATTTGAGGACATTTTAGCCCTACAGAACCCCAAAACCAGGCTTGATTTGGCAAACAAAACAGTCAAACATACAGGTCCTTCTCAAAAAATTAGCATATTGTGTAAAAGTTCATTTTCTTCTATAATATAATACAAAAAGTGAAGATTTCATATATTCTCAATCAATTGTGCATTAACTGAACTATTTAAAAACTTTTTTTGATTTAATCCTGATGATTATGGTGTACAGCTCAGGAAAACCCCAAAATGCCGTCTCAATGAATTAGCATATTTTTACAAAACCACAAAAAAATATATGTTTTAAACAAGAAATGTTGACCATCTGAAAAGTATGTTGATGTATGCAGTTAATACTTCGTCTGGACTACTTTGAGCACATTATTTCATCAATGGGGCGTGGCATGGAGGTGATCAACCTGTG
>CM076986.1:34094837-34237337 GCA_039105355.1 Benthosema pterotum
ATTTGAGCCACAGACCACAATTTGATGACTTGATTTTAGCCCCACAGACCCCAAAGCTAAAGATGTTTTGGAAGCACAACAGTCAAACATACAGATCAAAATGACCATTGATCTTCTACATTCTTTAGCTGTGTAGACTTAGACTAATTCTGATGATGCATACTTTAACTCTTGAGAGTGTGGACCACGTGGAATCCTCTCAGGGACCACTGGTGTTCCCCAGACCACCTGTTGAAAACCCTGACTTACTCAATGATCAATCAATCAATCAATCTCCAGTATTACCTCCTCCAGACTGAAGAGAACTCCTCCTATTGGTGCTCCAAAGGCCACAGACACGCCCACCGCCGCCGCCGCCGAGAGAACCTGAGACACAATGTGATCCGAGAACTTAATTCAACTCATAAAAGGAAAATACAAATACCCAATGTGCATAGAGTGAGTTAACAGAATGAGAATGATATGCTGATATCGAAAAAGAAGATACTGAAACGTTAGGGGTGGGACGATTCACAATACCTCACAATACCAAATGATATATCAATATTTAGGGTGCCAAATCGATTTATATTACAACCTTAATTATGTTGTGATTCAATTTGATATATTGTGATATTTTCCCACAAATTACTTTGCTTTTATCACACTAGAACATTTTAAAACATTTCTGAACAATATGGACCATGAAAAGTTCAATCAACTACAACTTTTTCAAGTAATTCCATGAAAAGTTCAATCCTACATTTCAATGTTGGTAGATGTAGGATGTAGTATTTCATGTGAGGCATGAAATACAAACGATTTTGAACCTGGCGGTACGATATTGATATCATGGTATTAATAATCACAATATATTGTCATACCGATTTTTTTTGCCCACCCCTAAAAGTATCATCATCTAAAAATGTCATATTTTAACAACGTCATATCATAATTAAAGAAAAAGAAAACATATTTTTGGGACTGGGCCTTGAAATGAAAACATCTGAGGACTGACAGACACAGAAACAGCAGGTTTTGTTGTTAGAAAAGCGTGTGAATCATCCTAGTCGGTGCTGTTACACATTAGTTCTGGGTGTTTGTTATTGTGGGGTATTCACATTGTTTCATGTCTGTCGGTCCTGAGGGAAGAAAGGCGATTCCAAGCATTCCTTAGAGTTTCTGGGATACGTTTTTTGGATTATCACGGTATAATGGACAGATTGACACGGCCGTGATTCACCGCAGTTGCAGCCGCCACTGTAACTGTTGCACCGTTGAGTGACAGGGGTGCTGGCCAATCAGCTGCGTCTTCTTTCATACGTCGCCCAGTGTTGCCAACTTGGTGCATTTGTTGCTATATTTAGCTTTGTTTCCAGACCCTCCTAGAGCCAAAATTAGTGAAAAAATAGTGAAAAACTCATTTTTTTGCTGGTGAGTTGGGGCGAAATTGGTTGACAGGTGCCAGAGATAAAATCCTTGTTTTTCACCATTTTTCCTCCTATGATAGAGTCCTCCTTCCTTCCCAGAAAGGACCATTGGTAACCAAATTGACCCTTATAGATCTGTAACTCTTGAGATGGTAAAATGAAGTGAATGAAATGTTTCATTTTACGCTCTCAAGAGTTAATTTAAACATCTGAATCACCTAATTTTCAAGAATGCACAGTACACAGTTAGAAAAATGTAGAATTGCTATTTAGGCCTGCAAAAAAAAAATCGATTCGAGTCAACATCGCGATTCTACTTCCGCCCGATTCAGAATCGATTCACACTTTCCCTGAATCGATTTTTTTAAACTTATTTTTTCCCCTTCTGGGCCGCCGTAGTCTCCGCCGAGTATAGACAGAGTTACGACAACTCCGTCCACTTCATGGGGCCAGTCCAGCGGCGGCAGTTTGCCCCTAATAGTGCTGCATTAACAGCGCTCGAGCGCTCCGTTTCTGACCCCTTAATGTCGCAACTCTTCTACTAGATGGCCCGGCCCATATAGAGTAATGATGGCTCTGACTTCCGCGATGAGCTACTGTGGTGTTGTTTTCTGCAGTATGCGTGAAATAGTTTTATTAACACTGGCAGCCTGCCTGCCTGAGCGAAGCCTGTCCAGAGGGGAAAGGAGCCGGCCGTTTGTGTGTGTGTGTTCGTGTGTGAGAGAAACAACGTATTTTCCGACCCGTTCGCAAAGAAATCTATGTAGAAGAGCCACCATTGGACTGACCCCATGAAGTGAAGGGAGTTTGGTAAGTCTGTCTACACATAGCCTCGATCTCCAGGCTCTCATCCATGCTGGTCTACACATCTAGTAGAAGAGGTGCGACATTGAGGTGTCCGAATTTGGATGACCTGAATAGGGACACACTGGAGTTCACGACGGGTGCTCGTATGGAGTCGAGTCGTAATGGTTCATATTGGCTGCAGGCAGCGGTGTGTGTGTGTGTGTGTGTGTGTGTGTGTGTGTGTGTGTGTGTGTGTGTGTGTGTGTGTGTGTGTGTGTGTGTGTGTGTGTGTGTGTGTGTGTGTGTGTGTGTGTGTACTGCTCAAATGATCAACTAACATGGGCTTTGGACAAACAAATCCTGTGTGAACGTTTTGATCAGAGTAGCCTACTTTAGAGTAGTTCACTGTGTTTACCTGACGCTAAAAGCATGCTAATAATGACTGCTAAATGTATGCTACAGAACAGCAAACAAATGTATGCTACAGAACAGTTAGACAATCAGCTGCAGTAGCACCGAGATCGAAAAGTGGTATATGGTATGCCGCTAGTGCCTCAGCGGCATATGCCGGTGGCCCAGCGGCATATGCCGGTGGCTCAGCGGCATATGCCGGTGGCTCAGCGCCATATGCCGGTTCTAGAGTGGTATGCCGCTTGTGAAGTTGTGTTCCACCGGTACATACCATTTCCCAACGGCAAATGCCGCTCGTTTTAGGGTTAGGGTTAGGGTTAGGTTAGGGTTAGGGTTAGGGTTAGGTTAGGGTTAGGTTAGGGTTAGGTTAGGGTTAAGGTTAGGGTTAGGTTAGGGTTAGGTTAGGGTTAGGCATATGCCGCTAGGCCACCGGCATATGCCACCGGCATATGCCACCGGCATATGCCGCTGGGCCACCGGCATATGCCACCGGCATATGCCGCTGGGCCACCGGCATATGCCACCGGCATATGCCGCTGGGCCACCGGCATATGCCACCGGCATATGCCGCTGAGCCACCGGCATATGCCGCTGGGCCACCGGCATATGCCGCTGAGGCACTAGCGGCATACCATATACCACTTTTCGATCTCGGTGTCACTCATCAGCTGATGGTCAATCAAGTTGCTGATGCTCGGCCATCAGATATTCAAATGATAATCATGTGGCTTTTGTTTAACTGCAAGCTATAGTGTCAATATGCATAGAGTACATTTAGACCAATTGGAAAACAATTGGGGAAACAAGACGCTGAGAACAACAAATCATGACTAATTTTTTTATACCAAACTGTAAATAAAAGTACCAAATGAAGAAGAATGTTTTTGTAAAACATGCTTACAGAAAGCACAATACAACATGGGGGTAGATCATGCTGAAATCCCATTGAACCATTTTGTAAAAAAAAAAAAAAAAAAAAAAAAAAAAGAAGAAGAAAGCTTTAGAATTGTGGGGGGCATCTTTTTGAATCGAGAATCGAAAAAAAATCGAAAAATCGTTTTTGAATCGAATCGTGACCCATAAAATCGATTCTGAATCGAATCGTGGGACACCCAAAGATTCACAGGACTAGTAGAATTGCTATTTTGACCAACGTTTTACTAGTTATTTCTCCTAAATTAGTCCGAGAGACTAAACTCAACATCAAATGGTGTTCCTTCACGGCTAAAATGCAGATAGCGGGCCTGGTATGAAAATGGTTGAAAACCACTGCTGTTGGTTCTGCATATTCTAGTGCATTTTGGAAGTGCCACTAGTGCATTTTGGATGTCAGCAGTCGGCAGTGAACTCAGAGAGTGGGGCTGTGTCGATCGGTCTGGGCCAGGGTACGTACAGTATTTTCTATGCCAGTGGTTTTCAACCTTTTTCATCCCAGGCCCCACTATTTATTCAGACTTTGAGCCACAGACCACCATTTGATGACATTTTGGCCCCACAGACCCCAAAACTAAAGATTTTGTCCACAGTACCAGGCTAGATTTTGGAAACAAAACAGACAAACATACGGATGAAAAATGAGCATTCTTCTACATTCTCTAGTTGTGTAGACTTGGGCTAATTCACATGATGAATGTTTAAACCCAATCGGTATGGGGTGTTTTATTGAAAAAATAGCAGGCGCTATTTTTGGGGGAAATCGTGTTCTGTTCTGTTCTGTTCTTTCAGAGCAAAACGTTTTGCAGAATCTATAGTGTCAGGTCAAAATGGATCAACTCTTGAGAGCGTAAACATGAAACCAAATGGACCCGCAAGGGTCCATTTGGTTTCATGTTTACGCTCTCAAAGAGTTGCATCTGGTTAACCATCTTTCCATTCTTTAGCCTGTGGTCTCTGGACCGCAGGCTATAGAAAACCCTATGCAGTGGAACCGTGGTCCCCTGGGGGCTCCGTCCCTCTCTCTCTCTCCCTCACCTCTCTCCTCTTGGCCTCGTTCTTGCGGTACTTGGTGAAGAGGTGGCACAGGATGTTGGCGCAGCAGCACGCCACGTGCACCAGCGGGCCCTCCTTGCCCAGGCTGAGGCCCGACGACACGGCCAGCACCAGCGTGATGGTCTTGATGATCAGCGTCCACTTGCCCAGGTAGCCGCGGATGATGAACCCACTCAGGATGGTCTTGATCTATAGTGAGAGAGAGAGAGAGAGAGAGAGAGAGAGAGAGAGAGAGAGAGAGAGAGAGAGAGAGAGAGAGAGAGAGAGAGAGAGAGAGAGAGAGAACAAAACGAAATGTTAATGCTGCAATGAATCAATGCATGAAGGCGGAAATGTCGCGACATTGAGGGGGTCAGAAAACTGAGCGCTAGAGCAGTAATGCTGCAATGAATGCATGGTTTTCAACCTTTTTTTGATACCAGGGCCCCACTATTTATTCAGCATTTGAGCCACGGAAGACCACTGTTTGTGGATATTTTCACCCCATAGGCTTATTTTTCACCCCCATAGATTTGTTTTTGCTTTTGTCCACAATTCCAGGCTGGATTTTGGGAGACAAAACAGGAAAACACGGATATCAAAAATGATCATTAATCTTCTACATTCTCTAGATATGTAGACTTGGGGCTAATTCACATGATGACTATTTTAACTCTGGAGAGTGTAAACACAAAACCAAGGGTCCATTTGGTTTCATTTTTACGCTCTCAAAGAGTTACAGCTTGGTTAACCAACTTTCCATCATTTAGCCTGGGGACCACCTGGAACTCTCTCAAAGACCACTAGTGGTCCCCGGACCACTGGCTGAAAACCTCGCTCGAGTGTTGTCAAGAAGAAGCCTGAAAGAGGGACAAACTGCATTTGGAAGTATTATGTTTTCAATGAGAGCGGCACAAATAATAATAAGAGCTATTATTTATGTGTGCGATGTGTCACCTTTTTTAAAGTACTGCACAGTGACAAGTCAAGTCTCTGTAACGTTTAGCATGTAGGCCTATTGGTAGTACTACAAAACAATCTAAAATAAAGAGATTTATAATCATTAAAGCTAGTTCATGCTGCACTATATTACCTGTACTATATAACAAAAATAAAATAAAACAAAGATAAAGAAGTCGATATAAAAGAGCCGGACTGATCCCATGAAGCGAACAGTTTTTGTGACGGCGTAACTCTGTCTGTACTCCGGGTCCGAGTTTGTTTTGGGCCGAGCCTTGCTGTTAACACTGCAATGAGCCCTTGGCTAAGCCCCTCCCCTAGCCATCCTTGTCCAATAGGCACGCTAGAAGAGGGAAACTTGACCAGCAAAACTATTTGGACTGGCATTGGTCAGTGGCTAAACTCCGCCCCCAAAGGGTGGGGTTTTGAGAAAGGGCTCATTATATAGCTTTACAGATTGCGTGTTACATTCAGTCAATGGGAATTTAGTGCTTGCGTGAGACGAAAATAATTTAATAAATGCTGAATATCGGCCCCTCAAAAATACATACCGAAATGTTGAAATTTAGATTTCGAACACAGTATTCTCTACTGGGGGAAGTACCTGGCACGGAGAAGGCATAACTTTGTCCAAAACGCGGGCCAAACACATAATTTTGGATGTCCTCTCAAAACATTTGAGAACAACCGATATGCAAGACGTTCGGTGAATAATAAACATGGAGCCACAAATCAAAACAATCCCGTCACTGAGAGACCTAATATGAGACCCTAAGAGTGGCCGCTGGACCACCGCGGTTACATAAACAAGTCCTAGTCCTGTTTTCTGCTTCCATCCTCTCAGCAGATGTTTGGATTGTACTTTCCTCGACCTGTACACTATTCTGCAAACCGTCAATACAATAGACCTTTAGCTAAGCCCCGCCCTCTTGTCCACCCTAGGACACTTTCCAGCCGGGCTCATTCATTCCAATGTACATCATGGACTTTACACGGATTCATTTTTGTAACCAGTCCTTCAAATCTCTTCCAAATCCATCAACAAGACATGCCCTATGCCAGGGGTCAGCAACCTGCGGCTCAGGAGCCGCATGCGGCTCTAGAACACAGCCCTAGTGGCTCAGTGGCATTATTACATACACACTGGGGTGATCCACACCAAAATAATATAAACATTTCACCCAAAACACGTTGCGCTGTCTGACAGTTGACAGTTAAAGTAGCACTTGGCCATGTCAAAAAAGCCCAGCAGTTATCAGAGGTGGAGCTTTCAATCTGAACCACCCATTTTCAAAGGTTTACTCAGTTTACTATGTCATTATTATACCTTAGAGATGATGTGTGGACTAGAAATGGAGTTCTGTAAAACTCCTTTATTTTTTTTAGAAACTCCATTTCTGAAGAAAGGTTGTGTTTCACCATGTTAATGATTTTTCTTTGAGGACCTTTTTTCTGAGAGTGTGCAAATGGATGGTTCACATTTGCACACTCTCAGGAAAAAAATAATTAAATGCGGCTCCAGACAGATTTTGAATTTAATTTTGGGTCGAAGATGGCTCTTTCAACATCTTGGGTTGCCGACCCCTGCCCTATGCAGTAGAAAAATGTGTGTGGTTAAAAAAAAACAACAACAACAACAACAACAACAACAACAACAACAACAACAACAATGTTTTATCATATAGGAAAGCTATTGGTGGAGAGGTTTGTCTATCACATGTAATGCTTAGCTGTGATTGGACCATAGCAGTTTGGGGAGGGGCTTATTTAAAGGTCTATAGTGCATGAAACCTAGCGTAAAAATGAAACCAAACAAATAGACCCTTGCGGGTCCATTTGGTTTCATGTTTACACTAACAAAAGTTAAAATATTCAACATCTAAATTAGCCATAGTCTACACAACTAGAGAATGTAGAAGATTAATGGTCATTTTGATCTGTATGTTTGACTGTTTTGTTTCTGAAATCCAGCCTAGAATTGAGGACAAAAGCAAAATAAATCTTTGTTTTGTTTTTTTGGTCTGTGGGGCTAAAATGTCCTCAAATGGTGGTCCGTGACTCAAAATAAATAGTATAGACTAAATAGTGGGCCCTGGTGTCAAAAAGGTTGAAAACCACTGGCCTAAACTAGCGGAGTATGCAACTGTCTTAAGGTGTCAAAAATAGACTGCCAGGCAATGAAGTTGAGTGAATGAATTGCTATTAATGCCTCATCTCTGTCTCAGTATATTTTCAGGAAGCTACAAAAAAAAAAAACTAAGTAATTGTTTGTAAAATAACGACAATAAAAGCACAGACCTCAGCTAGAGAGCCTGCTGGAAGCGATTTAATACGAGATTTCGAAATAATAATACGCACGGCCCCCCGACGACGAGTGGATTTAAAAAACAACAATGACAACACTAAGTATTAGGCAACAGCAAACCTCCGAACCAAACTGTTTCCTCCTGTTGCAGCCACACGCTGTGGCTTTTTTTTTTTACCATGGCTTAAGAATTAGCAAATAACACACTAAATACACAGGAACCAGAACAATATGAAGGATTTAAGAACAGTTAACAGACCTCGGGCAGTGTTTGTGCGCACATATGTGTGTTTGTGTTTCTGTGTATATATGTTACTTGTCAGCGGCTCTACTGCTTTAAATCTAATCATATAAACCTACCCAGACTCCGAGGATTGTGCAGGAGAAAACGCTGAGGTGATTTTGCTTTTGATCCATGGAAGAAAAAAAAAAAAAAAAACACGCTACAAAACAAATGTTGTCATTTGTGAGCTGAAAGAAATTCCCCACTGCTGATCAGCGGCTCAGACAAAGAGGTTTTCCCCCTTTAGAAAATTGTAGGCACTTTACATTGGGTTAAAATGGCTGGGTTCCTGTTAATTTTAGACTTCAACTCTGAGCTTTTTTTTTTCCACACTGCGCAATTCTTGTTATGTGAATGGCCACTGGTCGCTGTAATCGACGGTTCTTTTTATTTTTGCATATATACCTCATTGAAATGATGCCTGGCCTGAGCGTGTCCACTGGCCTAGTGGTTCAGGCGCATGCAACATGATATGGGCAGTGTGACGCGCGTTCGAGTCCTGTTCATTACGTGTCTCTCCCCTTTTCTCTGTCCCCCTTCTGTCTCTCGGTCTATCTTTACTATACCTATCAACAAAGGCACAAAAAATAACAAAATAAAATGAAGAATAAAATGATGCCTATCCAGGAGCCAATTAGACGATAAGGCGGAACCTAACCCAGAACACTGGTGGGATTCATAATCGCAGCGCAGAATGTGTTCTTCCTCGAGTTTATCACTACTAGGGCACCAATGTACCAATAAATTCATTATTAATCAACAATTTGTTAATTTGAAAAAAAAAGGGCTTCGTCAGTCTCTTCCTAATGTTATGGTCAATGAGAGTGTGTGAAAAATCATAGCGCTTGGTGCAGCCAGTGATGAGTTACGCTCGTTTCAGACATTCAGACAGACATTTTCTTAATTACAGTATGGATTATTATCATGCAGTACGTCTGCAGTGTGATCTCACCTCTGGTATTCCTGACCCGCAGGCGTACGGAGCGAAGGCTCTGACCAGGATGACCGCCAGGAAGGAGAACAGCAGGGCCCAGAAGATGAACATCACATAGTTCAATATGTAGGCGAACGGACCCTGGAACGACACAGACACATTGTTGAGAAACAACTGGGTTAACAGGGCTTGACACTAACACTTGCCCGCTTGCCCGGGGCAAGTAAAAATGGTGGGGCAAGTGAAGACTGCTACCTGAAGGCAGTCATTGCACTCTGCCTCTGTGTCTTTCCCTGTTTTCTAGATGTCCACAATTCCAGGCTGGATTTGGGAAACAAAACAGGCAAATTAACATACACATCAAAATGACCATTAATCTTCTACATTCTCTAGTTGTGTAGAGCTGGGCTAATTAAGACGATGAATTTTAAATGAAACCAAATGGACCCGCAAGGGTCCATTTGGTTTCATTTTTACGTTCTCAAGAGTTACATCTGCAAAATTTACAATATCTTTTTGGGGGGCAAGTGACCATGAGCTGAGGGCAAGTAGAACCTGACTTGCACTTGCCCGATGGGCAAGTGTCTCCGAGACCTTAGTGTCAACCCCTGGTTAAACACAGAGACAGTTCAGTGTTACTTGACATCAATGAAATCATTAAATACAGTATTATCAGTGGTTTTCAACCGTTTTCATACCAGGGCCCACTATTTATTCAGAATTTGAGCCACGGACCACCATTTGATGAGCCCAAAACTAAAGGTTTCTTTTGCTTATGTCCACAATAATCCAGGCTGAATTTCAGAGAAAACAAAACAGGCAAAAATACAGGTGAAAAAGTGACCATTCTCTTAAATTCTCTAGTTGTGTAGACTTGGGCTAATTCAGACAATAAATATTTTAACTCTTGAGAGCGTAAAAATGAAACCAAATGGACCCGCAAGGGTCCATTTGGTGTGATTTTTACGCTCTCAAGAGTTACATCTGGTTAACCGACTTTCCATCATTTAGCCTGAGGACCACCTGGAACCCTCTCAAGGACCATTGGTGGTCCTCGGACCACTGGTTGAAAACCACTGCAGTAAATCATCTTAGTTATGTCTAAAGACTAAACAACAGCAAGTGTGCTATTGAAATGTTATGACGTCTTTGCACCAGTAGATGGAGCCCAAGCACTGGGTTCAGAACAACATTTGTAGTATCCAGTATTTCAAAGCAATGCTGCAACTCATGCACAGCTTACTTTAGTTATGAATAAATCCCTCCATGAATCCGTATCACCCTTAAAGAAACACCCTGCTAAATTATATAGATGGTTTTTACACCTTTTCCTGCATAAAATAGCCAACCATTCCTGGGATATGGGACCTCTGAAACGGTAATAATAACACTATCTGGATGCCATGTCAACACAGGGATGGGAGTCAAACAGTGAGACTGGAGGCCTCTATACATCATCGCGCAGTAGGGCATTAACTAAATATTCGACTAGTCGATTATTCGACTAGCAAAACACTATTCGACTATTGATTCACTATTCATTGTTCAGTGATAATAATTTTTGATATATATTTTTCAGTTTTCTGCAGCAGGCATTGTGGATTTGTGCTGTGGTGTTGGTAGTGATTGTTGGTTGATTGCTCATTTTTCATGTCATAATGTAACTGAGTTACAGTAGTGTAATAGGCATGTATTTTTTCAATGGGAAGTCCAGAATCACACATTTTATTGGCTAAAAAACAAATATATATATATATATCACTATAGACTAGTCGACAATTATTCGACTACCAAAGTATTCGATTCGACTAGCAAAAAAACGTGTTTGGTTAATGCCCTATCGCGCAGTGCATTTTAGTTTTCAAAATTCGATTTTTAAGGAGTTTTGATACAGAACTACACAGAAGTGAAAATGTTCTCATTTTTGGGGGAGCAAGCATTGTTGGGTATGGCCATATAATGACCACAGACATGGCCTAAACGTAAGAAAAATGTATTTTCCATTTCACTAGGGCGGTGGTCAGCAACCTGCGGCTCAGGAGCCGCATGCGGCTCCAGAACACAGCCCTAGTGGCTCAGTGGCTGTAGCATTATTACATACACACACTGGGGTGATCCGCACCAAAATAATATAAACATTTCAGTCACCCAAAACGCGTTGTGCTGTCTGACAGTTGCCAGTTAAAGTAGCACTTGGCCATGTCAAAAAAGCCCAGCAGTTATCAGAGGTGGAGCTTTCAATCTGAACCACCCATTTTCAAAGGTTTACTCAGTTTACTGTGTCATTAATATACCTTAGAGATGTTGTGTGGACTAGAAATGGAGTTCTGTAAAACTCCTTTATTTATTTATTTTTTTAGAAACTCCATTTCTGAAGAAAGGTTGTGTTTCACCATGTTAAAAAAATAATAAAATGCGGCTCCAGACAGATTTTGAATTTAATTTTGGGTCGAAAATGGCTCTTTCAACATCTTGGGTTGCCGACCCCTGCACTAGGGGCTTTAAAGTTTTTTTTTTTTTTTTTTTTTTTTTTTTTTTGGCCAACTTTGCATCTGCCTGTGTGACACGCGTCATAAGCCAATAGAGCTGAGCAGTCCCGCCCCTCTAGTGGCGTCGCCTCGGCTCCAGAAATGGATTCCCCGTTCATTTTTCCATCATAGACTTTTCTAAAATGATCTATACAGAGCCAGCTCGGGTCGTGACAAATCATGACAAGAAAAAAATATTACCATAGAATATCTAACTAGCATTTATAGGAGTAATAAAAAATGGCAGGATACAACACCCTTTGTTTCATTTTTCTTCTTAGAAATTATTTGATCGTCCCAAAACGTTGTGTGTGTGGTCATGATTTGTCACGACCCAAGTTGGCTTTGTCCACGGATTAATCGTCTTTATATAGATCATTTTCGGAAAATCTATGAGGAAAATGAATGGGGAAAACATTTCCGGAGCCGGGGCGACGTCACAAGGGAGCGGAACTCCTCAGCTCTAGGAGGACCATTGGTTGAGAACCACCGGTATAACCTCATTGGTCCCTGCCATTAGCTCCGCCTCCCCGCCTCTTACCTCATTGGCAGGGGTGTAGTGGAGGGCGGACGCGGGGGGACGGCGTCCCCCTACTTCTCACATCTAAACATTTTTTGGGGGCAAAAGTAGGCCTATGTTTTTTGTCTCTTCATGGATGGATACAATTAGTCATTGTAAACAATCTTTCTCAATATGCTATACTTGTTTTAATAGCGTGTCTGTGTGTGTTGTGCAGGTGCACACACATGCAAGTGTGCATGCACGTGTCTTAAAGGGGAATTCCACTCATTTTCAATATTTTACTATGTCATTAATACACCTTAGAGATGTTGGGTGGACATGGTAAAAAAAAAAAAAAAAAAAGTTCCCCCCATTCTGTGTTCTCTAGAAATGGAGGTCTGAAAAAAATCATTAACATGGTGAAATACATCTTGGTGACATCATCAAGATCCAGGGTCCATTTGGTTCACATTTGTACACGCTCAGAAAAAAAAAAGAAAATGGGTGGAATTCCGCCTACCCCCAGCCTCTTACCTCGTTGGTCCCTGCCATTAGCTCCGCCTACCCCCAGCCTCTTACCTCATTGGTCCCTGCCATTAGCTCCGCCCAGGTCTTCCACTGTGGACACTTGTCCCTCTCCTGGAAGGTTGTCTGATTGGACGTCCAGCAGCAGTGCTCGTGGTTGTACCAGAAGCCGTTCAGACACACCCCTTCCTTCATGTCCGTCAGCCAATGGGCTGAGATGTCGATACCGCCAGCCAGAGCGCCTGAGAGGAGGGGAGAGAGAGGGGATGTTTACTTAAAAAAATGTTAAATTTAATATTTCAGACGGCTGCTTCTGTATTAGATGTAAGCAAGGTTATGTGTGTGTGTGTTATAGTGTATTGTGTTACGTTACGTGTTTTGGCCAGAAACCTATGTAAAAAAAAAAAAAAAAAAAAAAAAAAGATTTTTTTTTAATTTGTGTTCAAATGGAAGTAGAAGTTATTTATGCAGTCACAGGCTTTTGGACCCTTACAGGTTTGTTTGGTTACACTCGCAAGAGATTGCATTATTGTTAAAGGGGAATACCACCCATTAATATAGCTTAGAGATGTTGTGTGGACATAATAAAAAAAAAGTTCCCAAAATCTGTGTTTTCTAGAACTGGTCTGGGGAAAAAAAAAAAAAAAAACATTAACCCAGTGAAACACAACTTGATAATGTCATCAAGTTGTTTTATTCCACTGATATGAAGAACATACTGTTTGTCACCATGCTTCATCCAAACGGAAGCTATCTTTACTTGCTATCCCAGATATTCTGTAACATGTCCTACTGTAGCTGGCATTCCAGTCCTTGTACTTTGTAAGTTGGTATGGATAAGAGTGGCTTAAATTGTAAACTGTATCAGGTGCTGATTGCTACATAATGGCATCATCCTGTCTCTTTATATACCTATAATATATTGATGTATCTCAGCTGCAGCCTGCAGTCATTAAACATAAGGGGAAAAGTAAACACACTACAGTTTTCTGTGCATACTAATCCCAGAGGTACATAATAATAATCTTTATTTGTATAGCACCTTTCATGACATAAAATGCAGCTCAAAGTGCTTTACATTGCAATAGAGAAGAAGACAAAAAAATAGTGGGTATAAATTAAAGAGATCATTAAAATACATCAAAGAAGCAGTACAGTGAGGACCTGAAATAAGGCATAAAATATAAAATCATAAAATATAAAATCACAGAGAATCAGTTAAAAGCAAGTGCATAGAAGTACGTCTTGAGTTGTGCTTTAAAAATGTCTACAGAGGCTGCCTGTCGAATGTATAATGGGAGTTTGTTCCACGCCGTCGGTCCATAGAAGCAAAAGGCTGCTTCACCGTGTTTTTTAGTTGCCATTTTAGGCACCGCAAGCAGGCCAGCAGTGGAAGACCTGAGGGGACGGCCAGGGACATACTTAGGCAGGCAGTCATGTAGGTAGGAAGGTGCAAGACCATTAAGCGCTTTATAGACAAGTAAAATAATTTTAAAATCAATTCTAAACACAACCGGTAGCCAATGTAGTGAGGCTAGGACAGGAGTAATATGTTCTCTCATCTTAGTTTTAGTTAAAACTCTGGCTGCCGCGTTTTGGACTAGTTGTAATCTGTCAGTTGTTTTCTTGGGAGGCCAGAGAAGAGTGCATTGCAGTAGTCAAGCCGGGAAAATACAAAGGCGTGGATCAGAGTTTTAGCATCATCCATTGACAGATAGGCCCTGATTCGTGCAATGTTTCTAACGTGAAAAAAGGCAGTCTTGGTGACATGATTAATGTGTGAATTAAAATTCAATTCGGAGTCAATGAAGACCCCCAAGTTCTTTACTGTGCTATTACTTTCTACAATCAGATTGCCAAGTCTGCTTAGTATTGATTCTTTCTGCTCACTGGAGCCAATTATGAAAACTGGAGTCATGGAGTCAACAACAGACACAAAGCGTCTGCTGTGGTTATGCTGCCCTCTAGTGCAGTGGACATGTCGGTGCTGACCAGATGTACAGTAGATGATCATCTCATTGTGTGTGTGTGTGTGTGTGTGTGTGTGTGTGTGTGTGTGTGTGTGTGTGTGTGTGTGTGTGTGTGTGTGTGTGTGTGTGTGTGTGTGTGTGTGTGTGTGTGTGTGTGTGTGTGTGTGTGTTACCTGACATGAGGCCCACCAGCAGCATCAGAAGCCATCCAGAGAAGGCGTCACAGACGCTGCTCAGCAGAGCCAACGTGGACTGTCTGCTCTTACTGGTGATCTGGAAGACAAGGTGGAGGGATGGAATCATACAGTTAGGAAAGATAAGAGAGTCAGGGGCGGATATAGGCATGGGCATTGGGGGGGGCAATGCCCCCCTAAATGACCTGACTGCCCCACCAAACATGTTGAAATGCAAACGACCCAAAATTTCAAAGATATTTCAAATTAAAGTGCTTATAATTCAAATGATTTGAAACACTACTACTTCTACTAACTAACTACAATTGTCGTACCACTAAATCAACACGATTTCATCAGTCAAACAGAAAAGTCTCTGAGTCAGACCTTTAGCTTTATGCATGCTGCAACTTCAACAACTGGTGTTATTATTGACACTTAGCTTACTTATAAGTCCTGTAGCTGAAAATGGTATGGGTGCGGCTTCATCGCCCGTGGCGCGAAGCGCCACGGGCGAGGAAGTGGCACCCATACCATTTTTGCCTGCCCCCCAATTGTTACATCCGGCCCTGAAGAGAGTGGACTGGAAGGGACAGACCTGCCCTCCCTGCTATTCATTCCAATGCAAGTTGCTTATTGGCATTTACAGTATATAGCACCTTTATCCAAGGGCATTTTATTGAGATTGTCACTGTGGCTCAGGAGGTAGAGCAGGTCTCCAACAAACCGAGGGTCGGTGGTTCGAATCCTGTCTACATGTCTAGAAGTGTTTTTGGGCAAGACACGGAAGCCTAAATTGTTCCTGATGAACTGGTTGTACCTTGCATGGTTTCCACAACTGCCATTGGTGTATCACAGTGGTTTTCATCCTTTTTGACACCAGTGCCCACTATTTATGCAGCATTTCAGCCACGGACCACCATTTGACAACTGTTTTCTGCCACAGACCAAAAACTAAAGATTTCTTTTGCTTTTGTCCACAATTCCAAACTGGATTTTTGCAAGCAACACATGCAATGCAAACATACAGTATATCAAAATGACCTTCTTCTACATTCTCTAATTGTGTAGATTTCTTAATTAAGTAGTGCTAATTTAGATGATGCACATTTTAACTCTTGAGAGTGCAAAAATGAAACCAAATGAACCCACAAACATCGATCGGATTTTTTTTTGCTCTCCAGAGATAAATTATATTTAAACATCTGAATTACCTAATTTTCAGGAAGCTACGCATTTAGAAAATGTAGAAGAATTGTTATTTTGACCAACATTTTGCCAGTTATTGCTCCTAAATTAGTCTGAGAGACTAAACTCAACATCAAATCGTGGTCCTATGTGGCTAAAATGCAGAATAAATAGTGGGCCCTGGTATGAAAATGCCAAAATGGTTGACAACCCACTGCTCTAGCGCATTTTGGAAGTGCCACTAGAGCATTTTGGATTTTGGCAGTTGACAACACTGGGGCAGAATAGATTACTCTAGGCTTTCGCATTTTTGCGAAGGGCAGACGAAAATGAAAGCCCGGGCATCAAGGCTATACTTTACCCCCTGATCAAAACACAGCTGTGGTTGTTTTGGAAGCACGACACGATTAGAAACGCTCCACTTCCACATTCTCACCACCAACAGTTGGTGGTCAAAATGCAGAAGTGCCAAACGAGCGATCGGTGTTAAACCTCCAGTCTGTCTGTCTGTCTGTCTGTCTGTCTGTCTGTCTGTCTGTCTGTCTGTCTGCGTGTGTGCATGCGTGCACATGACATTACGTTTAAATGCCACACACACACCTCTCTGTGTCTGTCGCGGTCCTTGCTCTTCTCCCGGACCCAGTCAATGGTGTTGAAGTCCTCGTAGGTCCCCACCCCAGGGACAGGGTCTTCCAGGGGGTCCACGCACTTGGTGCCGCCCAGACCGTTGCCGTTCATACTGGAGGACGGCCTGCCGCTGTCTGTCTGCTCCTCGTAAGACCCTGAGAGGGAGAGAGACAGAGAGACAGACGCTAAGACTAAATTATATTGATAACTGTGTCAAACAGGAGTAGGTACCCTAAGTCTCTGACTCAGAGAGTTTTCTGTTGTGAATGATGAAATGCTGTTGGTTTAGTGGTGTGACAATTGTAGTTAGTTAGTTAGTAGCAGTAGTAGTGTTTCAAATCATCTTAAATATAAGCACTTTAATTTGAAATATCTTTGGAATGTGGGTTGTTTTGGATTCCATCATTTGCACAGCTCTGATGCAGCTGATTCAGCTACACCACACCTTCCGACCTTCACTGTTAGGATTTGGTTCTATTGGTAGTTTATCAACAGAATGTCAATTATGTTCTATTTCAAACGACTTGGGGTGAGAGATCAGGTCCAGCGGACAAGAGAATTCAATATCGACCAAGAGCAAAGTCATTTTGCACTTGGTTGCACGCTGAAAATAGCTAATCTACAGGCCAGATTTTTTTTTAGCAAGTGCAAATCAGCCGTTAGCATCACATGGGTCCCACAAACATACATTTCAGTCAACTAAATCATACAAACAGTATTACTGCACAGTATTACCGAAATGATGCTTAAGTTGTGAGAGAGGGCGAGAGACTGAAGTGGTAACGTGTTCTGCATGTGAGAACACATGATCGTGGCTCAGGGGAAACCATCCATCTGACTGTATACTGTAAATCTACTGTTAAGACGTGTAGCTCAAGAGCCTGGAGAATCCAACCCAGGACCACTACTAGCAGGGGCGGATTTAACATTTCCCAATGAAGCCGATGAAACCGAATACCATTTTCGGTTACAGGACTTTTATTAGGCAAGTAAAGCATCAATAATAACATCAGTTGTTGTTGAAGTTGCAACAGACACACAGCATGCATAAAGCTAAAGGTCTGACTCAGACAGTTTTCTGTTTTCAATGATGACATGCTGTTGGTTTAGTGGTGACACAACTGTAGTTAGTTAGTAGCAGTAGCAGTGTTTCAAATCATTTTAAATATAGGCACTGAATTTGAAATATTTTTGGTTGTTTTGCATGCCATCAGGTTTGGTGGAGCAGTCTGGGCATTTAGGGGGGCATTGCCCCCCCATGCCCATGCCTAGATCCGCCCCTGTCTACTAGGCACTGTCTTTTTTATTTCCCCTCTAGACCGCATCACCGAACAAGGGGAGGGATGGTAGCCCCCCCTTTTTAGGCATGCTGATGAATGTGAAAAGATTATTTTTCTAAATAATAAGCTAATAGGATAGCAGATCTACAAGTTCTACTTTTTGTTGAAGCTATTTTTGGTCCCCAAAGTCATATGATTGAGTATTAAACCCAGGCTTTAAGTGGATAAGTGGTTAGCAACCAGAAACCCTACAGAGAAACAATCCCTGACAGTACACCATTGACACTTTATCTGCGTGTTTTTTCAACCAGTGGTCCAGGGAACACTGGTTGGATACTACTACATACTACGTATGTAGTAGTATCAAGTAGTCTTGGGCAATATATATACCGGTATTACCGTTTATCGCGATATTGGAAATCAATATCGAGTAATATCGTTGGGGGTATAAAAAATATCAAATACCGAATATCGTCAAATACCAACATTATACTGTATTCTATTAAAATGTGCGCAATGAGACTTTTAATTGTACCTATACAAACAATTTTCATGTTTCAATTTTCACACACATGCCTAAAATAGCCCTTATTTGGGCTAGGATTTTTGGAAACAATGTATTTCCAACTCCAGTTTTTCCCTATTTAGGCTGATTGAACAGCGGAGTGGTCAGTTTCTGACCCCTCAATGTCGCAATTCTGAGAACTAGATGACTGGCCAAACGTGTCCGACTCCGATTGCCTGCCATTGCCATCTAGTTTTCAATACCGGTAATATTGAATATCGAGCTAATTAACACGTTATCAATACCGATATTAAAAAATCAATACCGCCCAAGACTAGTATCAAGGTCATCCCAGTTCCAGGTACTGATATTTTAAATGTTTTTACTAAATTCAGTATTGCCATCAGACTGTTTGAGAGGCACTGTCGCCCAGCGTTCCACAGAAACTCATGGCCACTGAAAACATTAACACACATCTATCCAGTGTATTGTAACTACTGTATGTATGCGCAGTTTTGCTGAATCACACACACACACACACACGCACGCGCACGCACACGCACGCACACGCACACGCACACGCACACGCGCACACACACACACACACAGACACACACACACACACACACACACACACACACACAATGACTCTTTGGGAAAGTGCCTTGCACCAGCCAACCGGGTCAATTGTTATAGACCTCATGTAACAATTGTGCATTGTGACAGGTTTCACATCCATAAAAATGATATACATCAATGAGCAGGGAAGGATTATCCAATGGGCACGTTGGGCCCAGGCCCAGGGGCCCCTGAGCTAGGGGGGCCCCTGAGTTTGAGTGTCTGTGTGATCGCTAACTTAGAGGCTCATGCTCAGGGCTCCCTCCAAAAAGGCGTAACAGTGAATAACAGTGGCGCACAAGGTCCTTGCAACTGTTATTAACAATGGGACTATTAAATTTGTGTCAATAAAATAACCCCAAAAGTCCTAAACCATCAAGATACATTAATGCAAGTGTTTAGACATTTTGCTTTTATTGGCTTGGTTATTGTTGGTGTTTATTATTTTAAAGCTATCCAATGCTGTAAATCCTGCTGAAATGCCGGTGCGCCGCGTCGGGAAGAAAAATGCTCCCTTATAGGGACTTGGATTAGTTTTTGTCATGCTGTTTGACTGGAAGGGGTTGTCTGTCAACACTGTAACCATAGCCTCATGGTTCCGACGGACAGGGGGCGAAACATAGTCACCACCTTACGGTGGAGACAACAATTACACACACTCAGTGTGAGTTTGAAACTATGACCAATTGCGGGAAAAAAAACATTTTGGATTTTGGCAGTTGGCAACACTGCAATTAACTAGAATGAATGCAATTTTGAAATTGCAAAGTGGGTTTGCCCTGATGATATTGTAATCTCCGACCGAGATGCTAGCCCCACTGATGTTGTAATGGTGACGTGATGCTGCACTGGCCTCACCACTTGTGGTACGACTGCTGCTCTGAGTCCTAAAGCCAGGGGCGGATTGGCACATATTTTCCCACCGGGACAATCTTGCCTTTGCCAGGCAGCTGGTTAACCAGATGTAACTCTTTGAGAGCGTAAAAATGAAACCAAATGGACCCTTGCGGGTCCATTTGGTTTCATTTTTACACCCTCAAGAGTTAAAATATTCATCATGTGAATTAGCCCAACTTAGTCTACACAAATAGAGAATGTAGAAGATTAAGGGTCATTTTGATCTGTATGTTCCAGGCGAGCATCTAGCACATTCTAGTGCATTTTGGAAGTGCCACTAGTGCATTTTGGATCTTGTCCAGGCCACTAGGTGGCGCAGGCCACCGGGAAAACTCCCTGTACTCCAGATGGCCAATCCACCCCTGTCTAAAGCTCTCCACCGCTGTCTAGGTTTTCTAGGTTCATTCATTGAACCCTGTGGAGTAGAGCAACATACACATTCTCTGCCGATACATACAGTAGCCTACCACTAATGACCTACTAATTTTGAAACATGCTTAGTTACATCATCTAGAACAGCGGTTTCTCATTGGCGGAACTATTAGAATGATAAATAAATACAGTACCCCTCAATGACCTACCAATTTTGAAACATGCTTTAGTTACATCATTTAGAACATTGTTTTCTCATTGGCCGAACAATTACAAAATAAATATTAGTTTAAAATAAATATAAAGTTTACAGAAGTAAGTTTACAGCAATCACATTAACAGTATTCGGGTTCCCTAGGAAAAGGGTTGAATAATTAATTACGTAATTTCACATCCTCAGGAGCTAAAGATTTAGGAGGGTCTATTTGTTTGCCAATTTGGCTGGCGACCCACAGGAATCCCCTCAAGGACCACTGGTGGTTCTCAGACCACTTGGTTGAAAACCATAACTCTATGGCTGGTCCCCCCGTCTCACTCAGACACACTGGCCTACTTTGCCTGGTGTTTGTGCCTCTGAACGGATGTGAAGTGAAGACTCAGAATACGCCATTGCTTTTACACACCAGGGCTTGGGTGGGCACCAGGGCAATAGGATTCCATTGGCCAAAAGGATGTAAACGCTATGGTACTGTTGTGAGTAATGTTACGCTGGGTGGTGCGTCTAAGAGGGCCAGAGTCATTCAATCCCACGGCTGTGACAGTGAGACACTGTGTGTACTCCTTTGGACGGTCCTTTTGTGGCAGAGAGAAGCAGATTGTTGTTCACGTCTTCAACACGGTGACTTTGATTTGGAGGAAGTTGACCCCACTGGCCGCTGGGAGAGGAGAACGGCACCGCGAGGTTCCCACCCAGCGCTTCAACCACACAGCTGTGTTTATTGAAGATGCGGTCTACCTCTGGGGAGGGTGCGAAACCTGGAACAACAATTACTGCAACGTGCTTCATGCATTTGATGTTGACGTCCACACATGGTTCAAACCACAGGTTTCTGGTAGTGTTCCAGATGCGAGACAGGGCCACTCTGCCTGTGTCCTGAGGAAGGACATGATTATCTATGGAGGATGGACCCAGATGAAAGAATGTATGGATGACACCTATAGGTTGGACACCAGCACAATGGTCTGGACTTTTATCAACACCAGAGGAACTGAGCCTCCTGCTACAGGACATCACTCTGCCACCATCATTGGAGCAAAGATGTTTGTATTCGGGGGCTACAACAACATCAGAGTGTTTGACACAGAAACCAACCTCTGGTTGGACACACCTTCAGCACAGCTTGCTCCAGAAGGACTCTGGATTTATTCAACCTTGACCTACAACGGTGAGCTGTACATATTTGGTTGCAGTAATAAAGGTAATAAATACTTCAATGGTCTGTGGAAATTAAGTCCAGAGACTTTCTCTTGGAAGAAGGTTGAGCCCAAGGGGAAAGGACCGCCTCAGAGGCGGTCCTTTCCCCTATCTGCTGTTGCATGGTGCATGGTGGGAGATCTCTTCATCCTCTTTGGAAGATACAACGCCGCGGATGACCTGTATATCTTAGACCTGAGCCCTAGCCTGAAGACCTTATGCAAGCTAGCAGTTATTCAGTATGGTCTGGATCAGTCTGAACTCCCACATGACGTCAGGTGGGAACTGGCAGCTATGACTAACCAAACTAAGAAAACATGGGGGTGGGGGTGACTGTGAGGGCAACAGTCACCCCCACAGGGGGACCTGTGTCACTGGTGGTGACTCACCGGTATGGTCACCGTCACCGGTCACCGTAAGGCGGTGAACTGTGCCCCTTCAGGGCCCCTTCAGGGCCCCTTCAGGGCCCCTTCAGGGCACAGGTCTCCACCATCTTGGGTCAGGGTGAAGACTGTTACGTCACCATACGGGTGACTTAACAGTCACTGGTGGCGACTATGTTTCACCGGGTGCGGACAGACGGAGGCGTGCGGACAGACAGACAGACGGAGGCGTGCGGACAGACAGACAGACTGAGGCGTGCGGAAAGACAGACAAGAGGCGTGCGGACAGACGGACGCGTGGATGACGGACGCGTGTACGGACAGACGGACAGGGGGCGAAACATAGTCACCACCTTACAGTACGTTGGAGACAATCAATATAGCTGCAAGCAGCAATAAGACGGCGCCAAGCCACAAAGTTTGGAGACAAGATGACTTGGATTATTTTTTGTCATGCTGTTTGACTGGAAGGGGTTGTCTGTCAACACTGTTACGTCACCCGCGATGGGTTGTTCTTGGGTTGTTGTGGGGCAGACTGGGCATTTAAGGGGGGCCATCATGCCCATGCCTAACCACCCCTGACACCAAACAGTTTCTCTGCACTTTCACAAGTGGAAACCTGCACACCAAAGCCCTTGCGCAACGCGTCAGCGGCCAGCAACAGCACACACACACACACGGTCGACCTATCAGAGGGCGGCTCGGCTCAAGGACAGGAAGTGAAATGTTTGTGTGCAACACACACACACTCTAGTCCCCCGCCGGCCAATGAAACAATTGTTCGATCCGTTATGTCTTTAATGTGAGCATTCATACGAGACATCATCATGATCAGACGGGAACGGGGGGGGGGGGGGGGGGGGGGGGGGGGGGGGGTGTGTGGGATGGCTTCCTGACTAGTATGAAAATATGAACAAACCACATTGATGTTTATCTGCTTCCATTTCCACATTCAACAGGTTTATTTTTGCAGCAATCGTGTGGCGCGTTTCCACAGACTGTGTTATCAACTAGAACTTTGTTTTGAAGTAGGCACAAAAAAACTCAAATGGCTTTGAGGCCTATAACAAATCTTATCACCTGCACAAAAAAAGATGTATGTTGTACGATAATGAGAGCAGGGTCGCTCTTATTACTTAACACATGTGTGATTTTTTTCCCCCCTGAGTGGTGAAACCAATGCAAGTAACAGCAATGCCGCTAATTACCAAGTAAGACGCTGCATGTCCTAGTGGTGCGCACTCTGTATTTGGGTATACCCAAATAAGGAGTGCACAGACAGACAGCACACACCAACATTTCTGCCTGGTTTACATAGCAGTCTCGCTCACTGGGTTCGCAACTACACCCCTATGCCCATCCACCCCTAGTTACACTACGTCCCTATGTTTAGGGACAGACTGTTGCACCGCTTACTTCACTCCACTCCACTTTACTTGGGTTAGCCAGCCCTACTAGGGTGGGCTGGAAGAATGGCAGGGTGGCCAACTTCAACGTTTTTTTCATATGAAGCAGTGGTTTTTAAAGGTAGGGGAAGTGATTTCACTTTTGTCAGATATCACCCAAAAAATATTTTTTTTCTGTTAAAATGCTCTATTATAAGGTGTGGAAACCACATATGGAGTTTCCCCCTCCCCCACGTTAGCAGAGGAGCTAATAAAAGTTCCCCAGGTCACCACAATTCTCCTCCAATCAGGATCGAGCAGCAGGTTCACATAGTGTAGCTACTGTTGGCGGCCCCTAGTGCACCAGGCTGGTACTACACCATGAATTTCAAATCACTTCCCCTACCTTTAAGCTTTTTGACACCAGGGCCCACTATTTATTCAGCATTTGAGCCACGGACCACCATTTAGAGACATTTTAGCCCCCACAGAGCCTCAAAACTAAAGATTTGTTAGATTTCTTTTGCTTTTGTCCACAATACCAGACTGGATTTGGGAAATAAAACAGTCAAACATAGATAGATCAAAATGACCATTAATCTTCTACCTTCTCTAGTTGTGTTGACTAATTCAGATGATGAATATTTTAACTCTTGAGAGCGTAAAAAATGAAACCAAATGGTCCAAGTGAAACCAAGGGTCCATTTGGTTTCATTTTTACGCTCTCAAAGAGTTCCACCTGGTTAACCAACTTTCAACAATTTAGCTGGGGACCACCTGGAACTCTCTCAAGGACCACTGGTGGTCCCCGGACCACTGGTTGAAAACCACTGGTATTACCTTTCATTGGGTGGGCAGGATGCACGCCCTGCCCTCCCTCTATTCCTGTGTGGAATATACACATATACAAACACTGTGGCCTATACCAGGGGTTTTCAAAAGGTGGTCCGGGGACCACCAGTGGTCCTTGAGAAGGTTCCAGGTGGTCCCCAGGCTAAATGATGGAAAGTTGGTTAACCAGATGTAACTCTTGAGAATGTAAAAATGAAACCAAATGGGTCCATTTGGTTTCATTTTCACATTCTCAAGAGTTAAAATATTCATCATCTGAATTAGCACCACTTAATTAAAAAAGTCTACACTGTTTTGTTTGCAAAATACAGCCTGGGATTGTGGACAAAAAAATAATTCTTTAGTTTTAGGTCTTTGGTGTGAAATTGTCATAAAATGGTGGTCCATGGCCCCACTGCTGAATAAATGGTGGTCTCTGGTGTCAAAAAGGTTGAAAATCCCTGGCCTATACGTAATCCTCGCGTCCGGCGAGTTAAGAAACGGCAGAGAAATGCATGCAGGCAGATGGTCTACCTAAGACAACCCCGACATGAACAGACCACTGGCTATTTTGACAGCTGCTATTGTTTAGCCTTGGCCTATAAAACACACACAGCATAGCTATTGACCTTAAAACCTTAAGGTTTTACACACAGCAGATTTTCTGTTCAGAGACCATTACAATATCTCAGATGGCACTGCAGCTATTCTAATTGGCAAATTACACGAGTCAAAGACCCTATAGCACATATAGTGCTACAACACAATGCACATTAGACAATAGCACTACAAGCCCACATGTCCCCTGTGGCATTCGCAGCACCCTGGCTACCACAATACAATAACATGAACTTAAATGCCTTCGCCGTTCGTAGCCGGGCCAACACAATGCATTATGTTATCCTGCACGTCAGTGGTTTTCAACCAGTGGTCCTTGAGAGAGTTCCAAGTGGTCCCCAGCTAAATGATGGCAGTTGGTTAACCAGATGTAACTCTTGAGTGTAAAAATTTACACTGAAAATATGCGGTTGCCTTTTTTTTTCCGTCTCTCCAAACCCTTATCACCATGTAAAGCCTTTCATTTTTCGTCCATAATCTTTTTGTTGTGTTTTTGTTGAAGTTGCAACAGACACGCAGCATGCATAAAGCTAAAGGTCTGACTCAGAGAGTTTTCTGTTTTCAATGATGAAATGCTGTTGGTTTAGTGGTGACACAGCTCTAGTTATTTAGTAGCAGTAGTAGTGTTTCACATCATTTTAAATATAAGCACTTTAATTTGAAATATCTTGGGTTGTTTTGCATGCCATTGTGTTTGGGGGAGGGGGGGGGGGGGGGGGGGGGGGGGGGGACTGTGTATTTAGGGGGGCATTGCCCCCCCATACCCATGCCCAGATCCGCCCCTGTATATAGGTAAAGTATAATGTTTTAAGCGATGTTTGTCTTATTAGTCAGGGATCCTTTTAAGGTTATTGTAGCAGCCAGTTTGTACTGGCCAAAATCATTGAGAAAACCTACAAACACGACATAATATGGTCTACCTGAGATGTCTGTCTGTGGGGTGTGACTCGCTCTATCAGCTCAGGTGTGTGTGTGTGTGTGTGTGTGTGTGTGTGTGTGTGTGTGTGTGTGTGTGTGTGTGCGTGCGTGCGTGCGTGCGTGCGTGCGTGCGTGCGTGTGTGTGTGTGTGCGTGTGTGTGTGTGTCTAACCACAGAGGCACAGGGATTTGCATACCAGCACCTGAGCTTACTAGTCATTCAAGTTTTATAAGGCTAAAGTGAGTCGCTAGTGAGTGACACAATTGAACTAAGCAAACACCATAACCACACTCACTCTCTCGCACAGGTACACACACATACACACACACACACACACACTAAAGCGAGGGCTTGTGACAAGCAACCTTTCCAGACATTCCTGTACAGTGACATCCACAATGTGTTCTTCTGTAAGTATTCTTTTTTTTTCCGCGCCTTTAAGGTATTTATTTATGTAGGGCCTATACAGCCCAAAACGCTTACGCAGACAGAACTACAAAGGCCCAGCTATATAGTTTAAATACTGAGTCAGCTCTACTCTATATTCAGTACATTACACACATATACACATACAGTATGAGTCAGCTAAACAAAACAACCCACTTTCTAAGTGACCGTAGATTTGGTGTGATCAGGAATAGTATAGTGGTTTTCAACCTTTTTCATACCAGGGCCCACTATTTATTCTGCATTCTAGCCACGGACCACCACAGACCACCCATCCCTCTCTTTTGGGGTCTCTCAGACCCCAGATAACTGGCAAAACAATTATTCTACTTTTTTCTAATTAAGCAATTTAGATGTTTTAATATAGGTTCATATAATTTAACTATTGAGAGCGTAACATGATACCAAATGGACCCATATGGGTCCATTTGGTATCATGGTATCATTGGTATCATGTTACAATCATGGTATCATTGGTATCATGTTACAATCTCAAGAGTTACAGATCTATAAATCTAATCATACAAACCTATCCAAACTGCTAAGATTGTGAAATTACCTTTGGAGCAAACGCTGAGGTGAAAAAGCTGACCTGTTTTTTTTTTTTTGATCGCTGAATGGTCCTCCAAACACAGCTGGTTGTGATTACAGAAGTACTGTTTTTAATCCCATTCAAGATGCCATCCAGACAGCGTATTTACTCGGTATGAACTTCATCATCACATTAAAAATATGTATCTGAAAACATTACAGGTTAGAAATAATAAGCCACCTTGCAGAAAACTAGCATAGCTGGTCGACTATAGCCGCTTTGTAAACAACAATCCGTGCATGCCTAGATCGGGTTCAGAGAAACTTCAGAGCCATCCCTTGGCAGCGTTTCAAGCTCCGAAACTCCAAAATAAAATGCCCTCCGCTTCACTGCGGCTATAAGCTTGTCCTACAGAGGACGGCGGTCGTGTAGTAGTGTCTGTGCTGAGAACACAAGGCAGACCTCTAGAATACTGCATGCGGGAGTATGTTGTCTGATCAGGACTCCGTCATGTCCAGTAAGTGGGACATGGACTTTAGACATGTGGCCTAGAGGTAGGTTATTAGGTTAAACAACAACTTGGAGGGAAAAAAATACCTTCAACTGTGACTCAGAGCTTGACTGATGTGAGGGGCTACCATGGTGCAGATTCACCAGAGGAGAAAAACTGTATGTTTTATTTCATTTCATTTAATCCGAAATGAGTTGAAGGAAAATTCCTCAACAAAACACATTGGGCATCAATCTACCATGATCCCTGTGACAATGTTATGATCTCACAGTGTGACATCATAAATAGTGTACTTGGTTTTTGCCATAGATGCCCCCTGCTCTACATTTCACCCCTGGGGTCCCCCTCCCCTCCCACAGTTTGCATTGCCACAGGTTGCCAAATGACACTCAGTCATTTAGTGTGTGCTGGATGAAATAATCTGGCCTGATAATCTGTAATGTGTGGTTTGATGTGATGTGTGCAAAAAATAAAAAAAATAAAAATGAAATACCCACATTAGAATAAAGACAACCTGCGGCAATGGAAACTGTATTGAGGGGAGGGGGACTTCAGGTGAAATGTAGAAAAGGGAGCATCTATGACAAAAATCAAGGGCATTATGCATAACAGCACAGGGATCAACGTAGATTGAGGCCCGGATGTGTTTTGGTGTGGAACTCTCCTTTAATAGCATGGTAGACTATTGACATACTAACTAGGCAGGCAGAAATGAACTTTTCAAGCCTGTTTTTTTTTCTCTTACTGGTTCACTGCAAGCCATTAATTACTCTATGAGCCATATCTCCCAAACTTGTCAAACTAAAGAATCAATGTCAATATGAAGCTATGATCCCCTGCCTCCTTGGTAAGAACCTCAGTGTCAAGGCACATGTTTCTGTCACGACATGTGACAGACTGACACGGTGACATTATGGCTTGAGCAAAAGGGATAAGGATAACATAGCCTACTAAATGTACAGCGTAATCAGCCAGGCACAAGGTTACTTAACGAGATCCGCAGTGAATGGCCAGATTATGACGTGTTTATGGCGTGTGTTATGGTGGAGTGAACATTGAATATGTCCTCGGGTCACACCTATTGTGGGTGCGGGTTATTTGCTCTCTGACTCACCAACTCACCCCTGAAATCTCATATTCTACAATCTCAGTCTACAACTACAGAGAGAATTTAGGCATGGATGGAGCACAAGAAAATAATGTCTTGGCCTTGACTTGGTCTTGCCTCGCAGTGGTCTTGGTCTCTTGGCCTCGACCTCGCTAGGTCTTGGCCTCGGCCTTGGTCTCGACCACTCTAGGTCTAGGTCTTGGTCTCGATCCTATAGGTCAGGGGTGGGCAATTATTTTTCCCAAGGGGCCAAAATGAGATACATAAAATATTGTGGAGGGCCAAGAATAAAGGCTGAACTAAAGTCTGCGTAATATTAATTTAATTTCAAGATAAAAGTAAGAATAAGACCAACCATTTTGACACCAGGGCCCTCTATTTATTCAGCATTTGAGCCACGGACCACCACTTGATGACATTTTAGCCCCACAGACCCCAAAACTAAAGGTTTATTTTGCTTTTGTCCACAATTCCAGGCTGGATTTGGGAAACAAAACAGTCCAACATGCAGATCAAAATGGCCATTAATCTTCTACATTCTCTGGGATATTCCCTGGGATAATTCACATGATGAATATTTTAACTCTTGAGAGCGTAAACATGAAACCAAATGGACCCGCAAGGGTCCATTTGGTTTCATGTTTACGCTCTCAAGGGGGGGGCAATGCCTCCCCTAGATACCCAGTCTGCCCCCCCCCCCCCCCCCCCCCCCCCACCCAAACACGATGCCATGCAAAACAACCAAAGATATTTCAAATTAAAGTGCTTATATATAAAATGATTTGAAACACTACTACTGCTACTAACTACAATTGGCACCACTAAGCTAACAGCATTTCATCATTGAAAACAGAAAACTCTCTGAGTCAGACCTTCAGCTTTATGCATGCTGCGTGTCTGTTGCAACTTCAACAACAACTGATGTTATTTTTGATGCTTTACTTGACTAATAAAAGTCCTGTAACCGAAAATGGTATGGGTGCGACTTCAGAAAACGGTATGGGGGTAACTTCATCACCCATACTGTTTTCTCTTGCCCCTCCAACATGTTATCTTGCCCCCCCAAATGGGACACGTTATATCCGCCCCTGGTTGGAGATGGACGCAGTCTGGAATCAGGCTGGAACCAGGCACGATCAGCAATGCTGGAGGCATATTACTACAGCACATCTTTACCATGGACGGTTCATGACAGGGAAAAGTGTAGTGTATTTTTACCGGCATAAACAACCCAAAAAGGAGCACAAAGATAGGAGTTCTGTGGACACATTATTATTGCCCATGCCCACGGCATAGCCAGCTCCATGTCTTGTACAGATAAACACAGAAAAATAATATGAATGTATCATAATATCTGTCATTTAGCAATGGTTTACAGGCTAAATGATATTGAGCAGCCAACCGTAGTCTGCAAAGGCTCAAACATACTCCAGGGTGAAGTGAGTTTGGGTGAAGGTTTTTCACTGCAGTGTTGTTTTTGGGGCTTAACCCTGGTAATTTTCTATCTTTCTTTATCTAAGATCATTCCATTAATTCTCTTCACGCTGTTCTCGTGCTGCTCGTGGATTTCCCGATAGATTACGCCCACCGGTCACGACGACGGCTCGTATCACGACGAAATGTAGATTTCATTCTTTAATCAAACTATTAGTCCCAGCGCATCGTCTGATAATGATCCCCGTTGTTGACTTTCATTTGGAACAGAATTGGCGACAACTTTTCTTTTGTCTGTCCCATTCACACCCATTCAATCCAATGCATTCAAACGGCTCTCCTGCTGTTTTCCCTCTGAATGGTGTTGTCGCATTGGTAAATCAACGAGGGCTACACGTCTCTCCCTGACTTGTGACCCGGATGTTTTTGCTGAGATCGTCAGAAGACCGGGTCAGCCAAGACAACAGAAACAGCATGACAGAAACAGCATGACAGAAACAGCATGACAGAAACAGCACATTCTGTTTAGGAGATCTGAGCTTCAAAATAAGGGTTTTTTACCGATCTCACTGGTTTGAGCGGTGGCAATGGGGAGAAAACAAAGAAGATGCGATCGCGGTAAATGAGTTAATTATATATTAAATCATTCCATTAACCATTGGAGCTGCAGTGGCCCTTTAAAAGTTCAGCAAGGCACTCCCTGATTAGCTAACATAATAGTCCCGGCGGGACTATTTCTCCAGCCAATGACAAAGCGTATAGGGATTTCTTTAAGAATATTTGCACGACAGATTCAGCAAGGAAGGCAGCCAACACTGCAAGTCGTCTCCGTAACCTTAAAGGGGAACACCACCCATTTTCAGTCATTAATGTTATTTGTATCATGCATTGCTAGAAAGAGTCATGGGTCTCTTTGATGCTTCCGCAAGTCAGCCAAACAAACTCAACTTCACTGGGAGAATATGCTATATACAGCCCCTCCTGTTATTATAGGATGAGTACCAAATAAGACAGTCAGCATTCTTGTCTTGTCTTGACCCATACAGCCGAGGACAGGGAAGAGCAGCTGGTCTGCCTCCACCTCCATAATAATAATAGTATAAAAATGTTGTCAAGGTCATAAACATACAGTATGGAAAAGACTAAAATGTTGTGAGCACAGCCTGAATCTTGCAAATGCATAAGAGAATGCTATCCCACTCAACGTGAGTTTGTATGTAAATAGCCTGGCCTAACCTGAAATGATTTTGGCCTAGGGGGGGGGGCGGGGCGATCCACACGGCAGATCGAGCTGATCTGATTTGATCTCACGAACGTAGCACTAAGCGCTTAGTTTGGAGAAAGTCACTGAATAGTCCTCAAAAAGGAACATGGGCAAACTAATACAGTACATACTGCGACACTAGCAGAGTTATATTCTTGGAGTTTCATTCCTAGCAACTCACTCTCTCACTCTAGCAACTCACTCTCTCATTCAGGTTTCTCTCTCAAAGAAATAAGCATAAAGGACAGCGTGTGATAAATCGTTAAACGACTCGAGACCAGATTTAACCTTCAAATAAGCTATGGCACAGTGAATTTATATAGTACCTTTATCCAAGGCGCTTTGCATAAGATTTGTGCATTACATTCACCCATTCACTCACCCATGGCGGAGTAAACCATGCAAGGCACCGACCAGCACACATCGGAAGTGACTACAGACGTGGTGTCTTGCTCAAGGACACTGAGCAGCGACAGCTGCTCAGTGCCTGGGTTTGAACTAGCATCCCAGCGGTTCGCATCCGGCCACTCTAACCCCTGAGCCACCGTATACATGTTGTGGTGGCATTGATATACAGTATAGTATACGAACGAAGTGTCAGTGAACCAGCCGTAAGCAGGGATAATGTTATGGGCCAGGGAATAAGACTTGTCATGTGATTGTTGTTACAGTTGACCTTTATGAGGACCAAACAGACCTGGGCAACGCACACGCACGCACGCACGCACGCACGCACGCACATGCACGCACGCATGCACGCACACACACACACACACACACACACACATAAGACGCTCTTACATACAAATGACGTGACCAAAACATTGTGAAAGAAATACTGCCAAGCCTATGAAACTACATGCACAACAACATGCACAAGTACACATGTGTGCACGCTCTTGCCCGTGCACACACACACACACCACACACACACACACACACACACACACACACACACACCGCAATCAGCACCATGACAGAGAGAGTCCACTGTTTCAGCAGGAGACGGCATAAAATTGGACTTAAAACAAAGTCCATTGAACAACCGTAAATGGATAAGCAGGTGGGCAGAGCCTCAACACCCCCCCCCCCCCCCCCCACACACACACACACACACACACACAACCCAACAACTATAACTCACCATCGACTTCAACAACTTCTTCGACCTTATCATCTTCCACCACCAAATCCTCCTCGTCCTCGTCGATCTGCTTGTTCCAGAACTCCCAGTCCATTCTTTAACATTTCTGTGAGTCCCCAAAACAAAACAGCCTCCTTCGTTCTCACAAAAATGCTGCCTTACTTACTGTCTTACAGTGCCTCTATAACGAGTCAAACTGGCAGTGACACTAATAATAAGAAGAATACATCCACTCCCACCTCTCAGCCCTCAGACTCAACTAGGAGGAAGTGCACGGCGACGTCATGCCTTCTTCTGGTTGGACGAGGTGAGGACTGGGCACAGCGATTGGCCGACGCGGTTCTGTGCAGTGACTGATGATTATGACTTTAATATGCCCTGCTGGCTGTGTGCGCTCAGGGAGAACTCTCTGGGAGAGTTTTGCTGATCTGTTTTAAGTCATCCGCTGGGAAATAAATGCATGTGCATGTGTGTGTGTGTGTGTGTGTGTGTGTGTGTGTGTGTGTGTGTGTGTGTGTGTGTGTGTGTGTGTGTGTGTGTGTGTGTGTGTGTGTGTGTGTGTGTGTGTGTGCGCGTGTGTGTGTGTGTGTGTGTGTGTGCGTGTGTGTGTGCGTGTGTGTGTGTGTGTGTGTGTGTGTGTGTGTGTGTGTGTGTGTGTGTGTGCGTGTGTGTGTGTGTGGTTTATGAGGTCGTCAACCCTCAGAGTCTTACATGACCTCGTTGGCTGTGTGTGTGTGAGAGAGAGAGGCTGTTTCCTGTGAGATGCAGCCCAGTGCTGAAGCGACAGGGGCTGGATATGCAAAAGACGCTTAAGACCAATTTAAAAAGATTAGCAAAAAATAGTTTGCCACAATTTATTCTTCTTTCACCACCAGGGCAGTCTGTATGTGTGTGTCTCTGGCATTGTTAACCTGATGCCAAATTTTGCACATACTCATCCTGGATGCCAGTGATAAACCTCTGCTCCAAATGTTCCAGAAGAGCCTGTTATACTCCTTGTAAAACTCTATTAAAATTCCATTTTTCACCCAGTGCCAATTCCTAATGTGATCCTGGGCTCTACAAACCCTCAACCTGTAGAGGTTTTTTTTCCTTTTCCTGATTGGACATAGCGTTATTCCAACCAGTTCCTGTCCCCTCCATCAGGCGCCTCGGCTGGCCAGGAGGAGGCACCCTAGAGACCAGATTACTGCAAGATTACTGCTGGCCATGATGTTGATGATGCCATAGAAGCCGCAACACTTCATGGGAATATCCTACTTTTTTGTTATAGGCATCCATAGCATAGTAATAACAACAATGGACTTGCAGTTCTATTGCTAGTTTTCAAAGCAGGGTTCAATGCCTACTCAAAGCACTTTACAATGGTCCATTCATTCATACACTGGGAGGTGAAGTAGCGAACAGTCACACACCGGCATCCTCTCTTCCCACATTCACACACTAACACGGAGGCAATCTAGGGTCAGTGTCTTGCCCAAGAGCACTTTGAGGAGGAGCCGGGAATCGAACCGCCAAACCGCTGGAGCACTGGACAACCCGCTCTACCTCCTGAGCCACAGCCACAAACTCAAATATGTTTCAATGTTTCAATCAAATATCCATAATAATTATCTCCCTCTGCATCTTGTCTTGACTACGTGGAATCGACCACAATATGGTGACTGAGGTTCAGGATTTAGAGCAGGTTGACAAATGATCCGTGGGTTGGCGGTTCGAATCCCGGCTCATCCTCAAAGAGTCCTTGGGCAAGGCACTGAACCCCAAATCGCTCACAACCCGAAGTGCTGGTTGGTTGACACCTTGCAAAGTCACCTGCCTTCCGCCGCAATCGGTGCATGAACGTGAATGGGTGAATGCAATGCACTATGCAAAGCGCCGTGGATGAATGGCGCTATGTAAACGCAACCATTTACCATTTTATTACCAGAGCAGCTGTGGTACTACGACTCTAAAGTTATTAAAGGTCTGACCTGAACTTGGCCTGGTCTGTTTTCTCTCAGAGCAGTTCGTTGTTAAAATCAGATTAACATTGAAGGTCACAGGGATGGGCTTTATTACGCACATTGTCTGAGCCCTGTCCGTTCTTGTTTCTGTGTGCTCTGGTCGTAGTGTCTGCAGTCGTGTCAGACACTGTGTCCCATTGGGACATGACACGTACGTTTGGCTTCACCGAATTCATCAAATAACATTAAAATCCGAGTCACGACTAATCCATAGTTTGGGAGAGACTGTTCTTTCTGTGATAGTTGCTCCGACAGATTAACAGAAAAGCTAGGCTCGCTCCCTGTAGGTTCAATAGTAACTAAATGATTTATAGAAAATCTTCAGTTGTGAATTTCTGCAAATGAATGATACCCAAAGATAGATTAAGTTGTCTACTTTAAGAGTTGATGACGTGTTTCAGTTTTGACAAAACAGCCTGTATTTTCACATTTCACTGTTTCCAGGGCTCATTCAGAGATCAATGCATTTAAAGTTATAGAATTTATTAATTATAGTTATAAAGTGCGTGAGGTGTTTTCTGCGTTTTGTAGTAGGCACGTCAAGAACTAAAATACCTTTTCGTTTCGTGTGATAAGCAGACAAGTTAATCAATGGTTATAGATAAAAAAAAAAGTACAACACACGTTTTCGTGTGATAAGCAGACAGGAGAATAATCAATCAAGCCAAAATGTGTAGTAAATATGGTAAAGACTTCAAAAGGGCCCTGGTACAGGGCTTGACACTAAATGGTGGGGCAAGTGAAGACCTGGTTGCCCGATCGGGCAAGTGTGCAACATAGTGCTCTATAACACAACACAAGATAAATTTGTCTTGAAGGCAGTCATTGCACTCTGTGTCTTTCCCTGCTTTCTAGCTATCCACAATTCCAGGCTGGATTTGGGAAACAAAACTTTTGGTTTCATTTTTACGTTCTCAAGAGTTACATCTGGTTAACCAACTTAACTGGGGACCACCTGGAACCTGGGGGGCAAGTGACCATGACCTGAGGGCAAGTAGAACCTGACTTGCACTTGCCCGATGGGAAGTGCCTCGGAGACCTTAGTGTCAACCCCTGCCTGGTAGTATAGCTAAAAGTATGAATTTGGTACAGGACCCCGCCTCACGGTCCTCAATAGATGCCTCTCCAATAATATTATAATATTCTACCAGTGAATCCAAACAGTCTGTAATGTATTTGCTGAAGGTATCATGCACTCGCACCTGCAGTTGCTATACTGTGTCTGTCCCATATCATACCCATACGAAATTTGGTGGTTAGAGCGCATGCCTTTGGTGCGGAAGGTTGTGGGTTCGAACCCCGCCTGGGGCTCGACGTCAGCCAGGGCGTTGCAGTGTTTTTTAGGGGCCACATGTTAAGGCAATGAGTTAAAAGAAATATACACAAAGCAGTGCACTGTCCAGATTCAGTGTCATGGACCTCCTCAGGAACTGGGTCAACTACAGCAACCAGCAGGGAACAAAAGCAAACCCTGATTCCAGTAACAAAAGTCATGGAGGAGAAGAGCCATGGTGAGCCAAGAACTCTGCGTGAAACTGTCTGCCTATATGCACGCACAGCCATGTGTGTGTGTGTGTGTGTGTGTGTGTGTGTGTGTGTGTGTGTGTGTGTGTGTGTGTGTGTGTGTGTGTGTGTGTGTGTGTGTGTGTGTGTGTGGTAACCAGGGGCGGATTTAACATTTCCCAATTGGGGGGGCAGAAGAAAATGGTATGGGGACGGCTTCATCGCCTTCATCGGCGATGAAGCTGCACCCATACCATTTTCAGTTAAAAGACTTTTATTAGGCAAGTGAAGCATCAAAAATAACATCAGTTGTTGTTGAAGTTGCATGCATAAAGCTAAAGGTCTGACTCAAAGAGTTTGCTGTTTTCAATGATGAAATGCTGTTGGTTTAGTGGTGCGTTGTTTTGCATGCCATCGTGTTTGGTGGGGCATTCTAGGCATTTAGGGGGGGCATTGCCCCCGCCATGCCCATGCCTAGATCCGCCCCTGGTGGTAACCGTCAAATCCTGTGTTTCTGCAGAATTTCGCCGGGTTCCAGTGTACTGGATGTTGCAACAAAAGCTTCCTCCACGACGCTGCTCTATGACAGAAAAGATTGCTGGCAGTAGGTCAACTTTTTTGGGGGGGGATCTTGCAGTAAACCACGGGGGGGGGGGGGGGGGGGGGGGGGCTCTGCCAGGATCAAGTTTCAATTACACAACTTTTTCTCTCTCCTCCTCATAGTGGAGCGGGCTAGCAAAACTATTGTGCACTTTTTAAGAAAAGCGTGAAAATTGGTACCAAATTGGTAGCCAAAGACATTCTAAAAGTATTTGGATGTAGAGGTATCTTGAATTCCAAGATGGCGGCCCCCAAAATCCAAGATGTCTGCCCAGAAATGTGTTTTTTCCTTCATAACTTGAAACGCATTGATTTTACGCCCCATAAATGTATTGAACAAAGTTGGTGTACGTGTCCTGTATCTCGTACGGTTCTTGAGATACAGCATATAGGTAGGTACTTTCACAGATTGAGGAGAGCAAGACATTTGTAACATTGATTCTTAAGTCAATCAAATGGTGATACAGGCATGAAAATTGGTACACACAATCTGCAAACCCCACTATTTCTGAATGTACTGCATGCCCTGCAAAAGTCCGATGTACTAGTGTACACACACTGCTGGACATATTTCTACCATTTTGGGGTGTTGATGAGAGGCTGAATTCGGCTCAAGTCTGGACTACTCCCAATGCCCGAGATTATACATGACTTTTTTGGGGGGAAAGCTGCAGGCTGCCTAATAAACAGACACAGGGACTTTGGAGATGGAAGGGTTGCAGAGAGACCAGATAGCCAATTCAGACAGCCGATAACAAAAAAACATCCCATGGCTCAGATGGTCGGAGAACAATTCTGCAGAAATAATACTGCAGCTGACAATTGGTTTATTATAATTCTCTCAGAATTACTTTAGAGTTCTTAACGGGCCTGAAAATCGAGGCCCGGCCCCACTGGGCCCTAACTGTTCAGGCCAAATGCCAGTCAGCCAGCACCATATTCACGATAGATAAATACAACATACAAGACAGAACAGAACTATTATTCTTATCATAATAAAATATTTAATTGGTTTGGGCAGAGTTTAAGAAGTCTACTTCAGAGTATGAGTATGTTTTCCTTTAAACATGCTTGCTCAAAGTCAGTCTCTCTTTCTGTCTCACATCCGCAATGTGGGTGTGTGTGTTGTGTGTGTGTGTGTGTGTGTGTGTGTGTGTGTGTGTGTGTGTGTGTGTGTGTGTGTGTGTGTGTGTGTGTGTGTGTGTGTGTGTGTGTGTGTGTGTGCGTGCGTGTGCGCGCACGCTCAAGACAGTAGAGTAGAGAGCGCATCATGTTTTCGGACAGTGATGCAAGATAAACTTTGACCCGTGAGGTTTGGGTTAGGAACTAATGGAGTACCCTCAACTCTTTCCGAGTTGAGCAGTCCTAAGTGATCCGTCTCCGTCGGAACACGTAGGAGAGGTCGGAGGTCACAGAAACACGTAGGAGGGGTCAGACGCAGGGGATCGTTCCCTGTCGCTTAGTCACGCATGTCTATAGCTCAGCTTGTTCTCAAACTTTGTAGGCTCAAGACCTTACAGGTTTTGTTTTTTCTCCACGGGAACTAGTGAGAACTCTCACTGAGATTCTATGCAATGGACCTTATTCACATGGCCGTCTTACCATGTAAGTCAATGGCAAGATGCTAAACCTTCCCACTACAGCCCATTCATCCAACCAAAAAAAGTGCTGTCTATCTTGTATTACACAACATCAAACTCGCCAACACTGAAACTGTACAAACAAAAGCTTCAACTTAAGTGTGTGCAAACACTGTGTTGGTAATCAGATTTGTTTAAAACCAGAATCTAACTCCCCCTCACCTCCACTCTATTGGCTCATTATGTGATTGGCTACACATTAGCCCCGCCTGTCCTGAGCCTGACAAATGTCTTGTATTCATGATTCATTGACAACAACAAAGTTCTGGACCATCTGTAGGTCAGAGCAGGTGTTTGTCTGCAGGGAAACAGCTGCGGCATCCATCAAAGTAGAAGCAACATAGAGAGGGAAAAGGCAAAAGAAATATAGCTATATACTGTATCTATTTTGATTTTCCTTTAACCTCTCTCTTTCCTCAAAGTTTTTGTTTCATAAAAACCCAGTGCACACATGTTATGAACTACTTTCTGTCCTCTCAGGTGCTTCTTTTTCTAAGTGTTGCAGTTTGGGAGCGCTCGTTAGATATCACCCAACAGCCCGAGCGCAACACCTGATTTGAATTTGCACATAATTCAGGAGGGCAGCAGGACGTCGCATTAGTGAAAACTAGCGCTTCCAGACTCCGATGGCAAGATGGCTGCCGTCTGGAAATGGCCAATAAGGTTTATTTACTATTCCTAACTATTTACTGGACAATGAGTCATGAGACACTGGGTGACCAAAGGTAATGAATACTGCATGTTCCTGCATACTGCATTAGAAATCAGGTTCAACTCCCACTGTGTGTGTGTGTGTGTGCGTGTGTGTGTGTGTGTGTGTGTGTGTGTGTGTGTGTGTGTGTGTGTGTGTGTGTGTGTGTGTGTGCGTGTGCGTGTGCGTGTGTGTGTGTGTGTGTGTTCCACGTGATCGACTCAATTTGATTTGAGCAGAACAAACCGAGCTGCACATAATAAACATGAGGTGACTTTAATTATTGCATACTCCATTTATATCCAAATGTTTATTGGATGTTTTAAGCTTCCAGATGCCAGTGAAAGGACGAGACTGGCTTGACTTTAATACAGGGGTGCCCACACTTTTTTGACTTGAGAGCTACTTTCAAAATGACCGGCTCAACAAGATCTACACATCAAAAATGTGATTGTTCCCCTACTGAAAATCCGTTTCAAGGTCCCCTAGAAAGTCTGAGCTTTGACATAGTGGTGATTGTGTTACTGCTATAGTGTTAAGAATAATGCACTTATAATGAAAAATAGACGGGGGAGAAGGGAGAAGGTTTTGCTTTTGAGAAAGAGAAAGAGAGAGAGAGAGAGAGAGAGAGAATTAAGGTGACTCGATTGATTTACATCAGCTCAAAATGCAGTACTATGTTTTCAAGTGTGTATTCAGACCAGCCGAAATGTTACGACATTAAGTGGTCAGAAAACTGAGCTCTCGGGAGGGCTGTTGCAGCCTGAAAGAGGGACAAAAGAGGTACATCTCCAATATTTCCCTGAGTGTATAAAAGTGGGAAAAAGGAAAAAGGTCTTATGAGAAAAATCATTATCATGGGGAAACACAACTCAATGATAGAGCCGCCATTGGGCTGATCCCATGTAGTGAACGGGGTTTGCGACAGCATAACTCTCTCCCTACTCAGGGCCGAGTATTATTTGGGCCGAGCCTTCCTGTTAGCGTTGACCTCATTAGACCCTTCTTCCTCCACCATCTTTGCGCAGTTAATTGGAAAGGAAGTTATGTGGCATTGTGCCAGAAAACATCTATACTGCTTCCATGTCGTTACATCCATCTAGTCTATTCCTCCTTTGTTCTACCGTATTCATTTGTCCTGTTTCCTCCGCTGTCCTCAGCTGACCCTCGTTATGCCTCTGATGTTGACAACCAACAGCTGTAACGATGAGAGAGTCATGGCGTGTTGACAGTGTGGTCACACTGATTGGCCAATCATTAGACGCTGTTGACAATGGTTAACGTGTACATACATGGCAGGCTAAATAAAGAACACTTTTCCCACACAACAGAGGGATTAACTGTGTTTTCCCCGCAGGGGGCAGCCCTCAGAAGGGCTACGTAACACCAGTCCTGTCGAATGGGACTCAACACTCGAGGGGCTCATCGATTATCACCGGAAAAAAAAGACAATAACTATAGGAGAAACCCCAGAGGACATTTTTAGGAGGCCTAATTTCACACCTGCCACGCTCCTGCACACCTGCAGCCACTAATCGGAGATTCACGCTGAGACAGACTGTTCCTGGTTATGGTCAAGGAAGTTCTTATTGTGAAAGAAGGGAAACCAAGTCTGCCGCGGCTGCGCCATGACACCTCGGGTGGCAAAACTCCTCCTAGCTAGGACAAATACATGGCAGTGGATGGTAGCATGCCGGATTTCTTGCAAACAAACATGATTTATGAATGACTGCGACCAGTGTCATATAATCGGTTCAGGAATATAAAAGAAAACAGGTCACAGATTGTTGTCTGAGTGGGTGTTCTTTGAATTGCAAACTATTTCATTTTATTAAGCTATCTAAAGAGCACAAAATGAGTCTGCCTGGGCTGCCTAGCCTCTCATCGCGAGAACTGCCCCTCATTGCAATAGCACCCAGCTGTAGTCTCGCAGACAGTGACGTGACGTTCAGAACGTTCAGAAGCATACTTTCTGCTCTTTGGATAGCTATATAACATTACACAGTGTACACATCGAAAAGCAACACAACAGACAACAATGTGTTATGTGTATTCTGTCATTTTCCAGAAGTGGTTAATTTACAATGGTATCAGTCGTTCAGAAATAATTTGTGTTTGTCCCTGTCCACTCCACCGCTCCATTGACTGTCAATGTATTCCCCGCAGTTTCAAGCTGCAGCTTGCCACCCAGCGTGATGAATCTGCCCATTCGATTGGCCAAGTAGAGAAAATGACGTTGGGTTCCCTTCCTCCCATTTTCCTTGGTTAGGGTTGCCTGGTCTCCATCTGGCCATGATTCACATTGGCCTTGATTCGTCCACACCTGAGTACTTTCACATTGCAGCGGTTCGATTCCGAGTACACTCGACCTGCTCACTGGGAACAATACGCAGCATTGACACCAACCACAACAACTGCCAAGTGGTGCTGACTGTGCATCCAAGACCATAGTGTCCCAGGGCCCACTATTTAATCAGCATTTGAGCCACGGCCCACCATTGCATGAAGCTGCAGACTCAAAACTAATTCTGTAATTATTTAGGAAGATTCCAGGCAAACGTGAATCAAAATAACAATTATTCTACATTTTCTAACCGTGTCAACCTCTTGTAAATTAATAATTCAGATGTTTAACAGTAACTTTAAACAACAGTAACTTAACAGTAACCCTTACAGGTCCATTTGGTTTCATTTTATTTTGCGCTGAAGAGTTAATAGATACAGTACGGGTGCATTTGGTTACCAGACACACTCTCCATCCTTTTGCTGGGGACCACCTGGAACTTTCTCAAGGACCACTGGTGGTCCCTAGACCACTGGTTGAAAACCACTGCCGTATAACAACCAATCCCTGCATCTGCACAGAGAACTGAAACCAGTGTACCATTTTACCTTATTCAGTCAGACTCCAGCTATAACCCAAACATGGTGGTTGCCCATGTCGCACGAGAAAGTCTTACAAGCTCACGCTCAAGTTAACAAGTTAGCATTTTCAATTATAAGTCACTTTCCAAGTTTAAAAAAGAAAAGAAAAATCTCTCTTTACTTCCTCTTGCCTGAGGAGTCCTAATGTATCACAAGGACTGCTATCACATGCAAATACCTCTGAATGTTATTTTAACCAGTTCAAACCTTTCGAGTAAAGTCAACATGACCTGTATCAGACTTTTTTCCCCCAGAAAGAATCCACATGGCTACTGTAAACCATGAAGGATTGCGTGAAAAAGTATGCGAGACACTTTAGACTTTCAGTCAATATTTACAAAAGCCCTCGTTGTCTATCTCAATAATTCTCTACCTGGAATCAAACACTTTTGAGTGTAAGCAGGAATACTTGAACCCTTGTTTGTGATATGCTGCCATTGACGTATTGCATAGAAGTCAAGTTTAAGCCTACCAACAATGCAGTGTGTGGATTCATTCAAAGCCCCAGAGAGTGAAACAAGGTCACTTCTGGTACGACTGGCCTGTACAATGCATACAACCTTTCTTTGCAGTCGTTTAGGGCAGGGGTCTGCAACAGGCGGCTCTGGAACCACATGTAGCTCTTTAGAATCTCCTTGGTGACTCCCTAACTGTAATAAATACAGGGATTAAACTATGTTTAGTCTCTCTCTACATTTTTTTAATTCATTTTTGCTGTAGTTGGCCAAGCATGACAGTTTTTCCAATGTTGTGAAAAAAAGTGTACTTTAGAACAAGGATTTTCATCCGATTGTGAAATAGGGATTGAATGGCGATTGTACAGTGCCAGCAACATGATCAAGGCGATTAAAATCCTCCCTGACGCCACAGGAGGTGGAAGAGATGATGAAAGCGAAAAAAAAGAACAAGAAAAGAGTAGCCTACATGACTGCGTTGTCCAGTGGCATGTTTCATTTGTTGGATATAGAGTGAGAGAATGAGAGAGAGGAGAGAGAGAGAGGGAGAGAGAGAGAGAGAGAGAGAGAGACGCACATTCAACACGCTGGCTAAGGGCTTTCCATGGGTAAGTAGTAAGTTGCAGCTCCCAGTTTAATTCCTCTGAAGTGAAGCAGTTTATGTCCAATTCCCCATTCACACAGTGCAACGTATGCTATAAAATGTCCTGTATAGCATTTTGGAAACAAAATAGCCTGTATTGCAGTGGACTACATTGCGTAGTGGTCATCATGCATTAATGTATGCACTATGCAGTGAACATTAACGTTTAGGTATGGGGCGACATAAGGTTAATGAATTATTATTCACCGCACCCTGCTTGGTTAATGAGATACTAACTGGACAGCGGTGCAACTGCGCATAAAAACTGTGTTTTAAAATGTTTATTGTAACGACAACGTGTTTAGACAATATCAGGAAAGCAGCCTTTTGTTCCCTCCCGGCACATTTTGCTTCTGAGCCGGCAGGTGGGCGGGCGGGTGCTGCTCAAATGAAAGTGAGCGCTGAGCGAGCGGGAATCTGCACGGTAGGGGGGTCCACAATACATCAGAGCTTGTTTAGAGGGACAATTCTGATATTCCCGTTCACTCCTATGTCAACAGCCGCTCACGCTGCTGGAGGAGCCCTGCACTGACACCTTCAAACCGGAAGTTGGTAAATGAATGGGATTTTTATAGGGACCAGCAGGCAAAGCCAGGGCTCAAAATTGCAACCATTTTGGTTGCCAACACACCTGAAATTTAAAAAAAAAATAAATAAACAAGGCTACTCGTGTTATACTGTAGTGGTGGTATTCATTAAAAACACAAAAAACTCTAACAAGTTAAAATGAAAGTTAATTAACAATAATTGACTTTATCAGGGGGGGGGGGGGCAGCACCTGTCTGACCCGCAAGTACCTCTGAGACGTTAGCGTCAACCCCTGTCGACATTAGCAATTAGCAATAGCAATAACATCCAGCAGTTTTCTACATGCTGGGGACCCATGAATACTCAATTCTTGGTGTAGCCAACATTCCCGGGTTCACATTCTAGCAAGTGCACTATATAGCCTAGCAGGCGACCTCAGAAAACTCTCCCTGGGCCCACGGTTGGTTGGACAGTGCCACGCGGCCGTTAGCAGTTAGCACGCTAATGAGCGCTCGTTCAGCAGCTCCTGAGGGCTGTTTCCATTTACCGTAAGAGGAAGGAAGGGTGACTTAGCACGCTAAATGACAGGAAATAAAAACGGCATGCCATGGAAGAGAGGCCCATTAAAATACTTGCAAACGCTAGTGCCGCCGTCAAATGGTCTCGTAGGTTTATCTGATCTGTAATGATAAACACTGATTAGTTTTTCGCCATACGTCCCTGTTTGATCCCTGGGCTTTTCTGGCTGAGGTGCAACACAGAAAGAACCACGGCAGAATATTGGTAAATTAAGGAGAAATCATTGGGACCTTCTCCATTAAAGGATGTTGAGTGGGTCTAACTTTTTTTCCTCTTTGGGTGAGATCTATGGATTTTTTCATGTACCCCCAATAAATGATGCTTTGGGAGCATTCAATGATTTGGGGGGTTTGGATTGGAAGTAGTACTGTAGTGTGTGTGCATGTGCACATGCACACACTCTATTGTGTGGGATGGTAGGCCTTACAACAGGAAAAAATGGACCACGTTCCTGGCGCTCAACGCACCGAATGAACATGTTACAATATTGTGACAATGATGCAATGATGTCACTATAACATCAAACATTACAATAATTTGATGATGATATTTACAGACTTGGCAATCCGGACAATCAGAGATATTGATGTCCAATAATCAAATGATTCCATCTCTGCTGCGCTTTGCTAAGGAACGGAAATGCTTATGTAAGCATTAGGGAAATGTAATAATATCATCAGCGGTCATGGTCTCCTAGTCATGATTTAGTTTAGAGTTTTCAGACTCTACAACACCCTTAGAAAATGTAGAAGAATTGTTATTTGGACAAACATTTTGCCAGAAAATCCTTAGTTTGGGGTCTGAGAGACTAAACTCAAGATAAAATGCCGGTCCGCAGGTCCGTAGCTACAATGCAGAATAAATAGTGGGCCCTGGTATAAAAAAGGTTGAAAACCAAACACTGACTACTAAGGAAAAAAGGAGGGGAAAAAAAGATTTTTTTTTTTTTGCCCAAAAATAACGTGCAAGCATGGTTAAAATATTGCTTACGTGTTATGACACACTGACATCTCCCACGACAACTCGCACACACGTAGCACAACACTACTCTCTCTGACGCAACTAGCATGCTGCTGTCTGTGTGGCTCTTTGCCACGATTCCCATGGCCGTGTGTGTTTTGCTATGAAAGAAAAGCCACAGGACATGCTGTGCCTGTCCCTCAGTCTTGTCCCTGGCAGAGAGAGAGAGGACTTCCTGTTTAGACTAGGGCAGAGACAAGCATCGACGTGACATCAGCAGCAGCAACACACCAGGGCTTGACACTAACACTTGCCCGCTTGCCCGGGGCAAGTAAAAAAAATCGTGGGGCAAGTGAAGACTGTTACCTGGTTGCCCGATCGGGCAAGACCTCTGTGTCTTTCCCTGCTTTCTAGCTATCCACAATTCCAGGCTGGATTTGGGAAACAAAACAGGCAAATTAACATACACATCAAAATGACCTAATCTTCAACATTCTCTAGTTGTGTAGACCTGGGCTAATTAAGATGATGAATTTTAACTCTTGAGAGTGTAAAAATGAAACCAAATGGGCCCGCAAGGGTCCATTTGGTTTCATTTTTACGTTCTCAAGAGTTACATCTGGTTAACCAACTTAACTGGGGACCACCTGGAACCCTCTCAGGGACCACTGTTGAAAACCCCTGGTTTAAAGCCCCCAAGTAGGAAGTAAACTTAAATGCAAAATTTGCAATATATTTTTGGGGGGCAAGTGACCATGACCTGAGGGCAAGTAGAACATGGCTTGCACTTGCCCGATGGGCAAGTGCCTCGAAAACCTTAGTGTCAACCCCTGCACACTGACGACTGGCCAATACTCAGAGAGGTGTCACTATTATAACCAGGACAAGCGTCTAAACCAGTGGTTTTCAACCTTTTTCATACCAGGGCCTAATATTTCTGTACAATTCCAGACTGGATTTCGGAGAAAACAAAACAGTCAAACATACAGATCAAAATGATCATTAAAAGGGGAACTCCTTTCTAATATGTCATTAGTACCGGTATACCCTAGAGGTGCTGGGTGGACATGATAAAGAAGTTCCCCCATTATGTGTTTCCTAGAAATGGAGATCTGAAGAAAACCACTAACATGGTGAAACATCTTGATGACATCATCAAGATGTATTCTTTTCACCATGTTAATGGATTTCTTTAGACGCTTCTTTTTTCTGAGAGCGTACAAATGGAACCAAATGAACCCGTTGGGGTTAATTTGGTTGCACACTCTCAGAAAAAAATGAAAATGGGTGGAATTCCCCATTAAGCTTCTACATTCTCTAGTTGTGTAGACTTGGGGCTAATTCACATGATGAATATTTTAACTCTTGAGAGTGTAAACATGAAACCAAATGGACCCGCAAGGGTCTATTTGGTTTCATTTTTACGCTCGCAAAGAGTTACATCTGGTTAACCAACTTTCCATCATTTAGTCTGGGGACCACCTGGAATCCTCTCAGGGACCACTGGTGGTCCCTGGACCACTGGTTGAAAACCTCTGGTCTAAACCCCTGCCCCAATTACTAAACAATAGGGTCGCCCAAATAGTTTAGCGTAGACAATGGCCATTATTTTGGTCATAATCATTTTCCAAGATTTTCAGACATAAAACATAGACAAAATAGCAGAGAGAGAGAGAGATTCCACGCTACATACATTCTACATAGTCTAGTTGTGTAGACATCTTGTAAATTAAAGGGGAATTCCACCCATTTTCAACATTTTACTGTCATTAATATACCTGTCCTTAGAGACATTGTGTGAACATGATAAAAAAAAGCTCCCCGCATTCTGTGTTTCATAGAAATTGAGGTCTGAAAAAAAGTCATTAACATGGTGAAACACAGCTTGATGTCATCGTGTGAGATTAGGGCAGGCATCAGCCCGGAATATAGGCCAGGGCCGGATCTAGGCATGGGCATGGGGGGGGGGGGGGGGGGGGGGGGCAATGCCCCCCTAAATGCCCTGACTTGCCAAAGATATTTCAAATTGAAGTGCCTACCACTAAACCAACAGCATTCCGTCATTGAAAACAGAAAACTCTCTGAGTCAGACCTTTAGCTTTAAGCATGCTGCGTGTCTGTTGCAACTTCAACAACAACTGATGTTATTATTGATGCTTTTCTTGACTAGTATTAGTCCTGTAACTGAAAAGGGTATAGGAGCGGCTTCAGCTGCCCCCATACCATTTTCTCCTTCCTCCTGGAAGACCCTCAAGGATCACTGCTGAGAACCACAGCTTTCGTGGAAGCACTACGCCAGTCTACAACTGTAACTTTTAAAAAGATTGTAGTAGCATCTGACTCAGTTATAACCCCAGTGTTGCTACGATGCCAACAAACGGTAAAAAGGATATAATCTATTATTAGTTTACAAGCATGTGATTTGTGCGTCTGTGCGAGAGAGAGAGAGAGAGAGAGAGAGAGAGAGAGAGAGAGAGAGAGAGAGAGAGACAATGGACCACGCTGATGATTCACAAGTGCGTGACCACGCCACAAACACACAAACACACTCTTTATCAGAACGGAAGATAACAACGTCTGAGAAGTAACTGACACTCTGTACTCCTGAAACACACAACCGAACCGCTGTCCATGTCACTACTACACACACCCAGGGGCTTGCCCAGATAAGAAGACACACAAAATGTCCCGAAACGTGCCTCTACAAACCACTTTGACCTATATTATCTGTTGACCATGAAGCCATGTTGCAAACTCCCTCTCGCCTCTCTGAACTCAGATAAACACAACACCATCGATGCAAATGAACAGTTGTTCATGGAAAAGCAGTCGGTGTTGTTTCACGGCACATTTTACACTTTTCTTCCGTAATAAGAGCAAGCAACACAACAGGTGCCAAACAAAAATATGCACAGTTTAGAAGGAAGGAAGTCCACACGCTATCAAACAGTAACTCCCATGCACTTTATTAAAGCTTATTTTGTATCTTTATAATTATAGGTAGACCCATAGAAGGCCCAAGACCCCTGGAGATGTCTTCAGGTAGGGCTTGACACTAACACTTGCCCGCTTGCCCGGGGCAAGTAAAAAAAAATGGTGGGGCAAGTGAAGGCTGCTACCTGGTTGCCCTATCGGGCAAGACCTCTGTGTCTTTCCCTGCTTTCTAGCTATCCACAATTCCAGGCTGGATTTGGGAAACAAAACAGGCAAATTAACATACACATCAAAGTGACCTAATCTTCTACATTCTCTAGTTGTGTAGACCTGGGCTAATTAAGATGATGAATTTTAACTCTTGAGAGTGTAAAAATGAAACCAAATGGACCCGCAAGGGTCCATTTGGTTTCATTTTTTACGTTCTCAAGAGTTACATCTGGTTAACCAACTTAGCTGGGGACCACCTGGAACCCTCTCAGGGACCACCTGTTGAAAACCCCTGGTTTAAAGCACCCAAGTAGGAAGTAAACTTAAATGCAAAATTTACAATATATTTTTTGGGGGCAAGTGACCATGACCTGAGGGCAAGTAGAACCTGACTTGCACTTGCCCGATGGGCAAGTGTCTCGGAGACCTTAGTGTCAACCCCTGGAGATGTCTTCAGGTATTTTTTATTTTTTTTAAATGGTAGAAAACCAGATCAGTGAAATTTATATTTTGACATATTTTTGCCTTGCCTTGCCCACACTTCTAAAGAGAGAGATCGGATGTGACAGCACAAGCCAGTAATAGAAAATTATACCTGCCAGTTTTGGAGGGGAAAATGAAAGGCGGTAGGTATTTGTTAGATCTTGTCATTATGAAACTAGTAATGTGTGGGCAGCTGCAAGGTAGACTTCCTTCTGTCAGACATATACGGTATCACTGGTTAGGTTGAGGAGGTGTCAACCCCCGTGGGAGATTAGGGCAGGCATCAGCCCGGAATACAGGCCAGGGCCGGATCTAGGCAAAGGCATGGGTGGGGAGGGTTCAATGCGCCCCTAAATGCCCTCCCTGACTTGCCTCACCAAACATGATGGCAAGCAAAACAACCCACATTTCAAAGATATTTCAAATTGAAGCGCTTACCACTAAACCAACAGCATTTCATCATTCAAAACAGAAAACTCTGAGTCAGACCTTTAGCTTCATACATGCTGCGTGTCTGTTGCAACTTAAACAACAACTGATGTTATTATTGATGCTTAAGTTACTTGACTAATATACTGTAAGTCCTGTAACTGAAAAGGTTATGGGAGTATCTTCAGCTGCCTCCATATCATTTTCTCCTGCCCCCTGCTGTCTCACTCGCTGTCTTCGCAATCACAATGTTGTTTCCCCATATACACTGGTAAGATGCTGCACTTTCCATATATGGAGCTCTTTGTCGGTCATGTGTGACTCGCTCACTCACTCACTCACATTTCGGCCAGACTTACATAGTAGGAGGCGCACTGCTTTCGCAATAAGTCAAATAAGCATTGAGCCAGGAGTGAGTTTGTTCTTAAAAGGATCCCTGACTAATAAGATAAACATTGCTTAAAACATTATACTTTCTCTATATAACTAAAATAAAAACACCAATGGCATCTTACGCCTGGTGCAGGATGATGATGTCACATGTGATCTAGCTCTATGGAATACCGTATTTTCCGGACTATAAGGCGCACTTAAAAGCCTTTAATTTTCTCAAAAAACAACAGTGCGCCTTATAATCCAGTGCGCCTTATATATGGATTGTTTGACTGCAGTAGCTTCTAGCCTATGTTGACTGCAGTAGCTTCTATTCTGTGCGCCTTATAATCCAGTGCGCCTTATATATGAAAAGAGTTCTAAAATAGGCTATTCATTGAAGGTGCGCCTTATAATCTGGTGCGCCTTATAGTCCAGAAAATACAGTATATGGATGAACATGCTCATGTGACATCATCCTAAGACCGGAGCACCTCCTATCCTGCTGTCCTATTGAGTGAAAATATTCTCTATTTATGAAGGAAATAAAGTATTGAAGGTGTTTTTATCTACATGTTTTAGTTATAGAAAGCAAGTAGCAATAAGATTTGTCTTAGTAGCCATGGATCCTTTTAAAAAGCACTGTCCTAGACCATGCATGTCTTCCTACCTGAGCTCAGTGGCGGAACGTCATCGGTGCTGGAGAAGTCCAGCGTGGCCCCCGCTATGTCCACCAGCTCATCGTCGTCGCTGGAGTGATGAAGACCCTCGAAGCTGCCTGTGCGGTATCCAGAGTTCTCCATCCCTATGATGGGGTCTGTTCGTGGAGGGGAACAGGGAAATGTTCATCATTAGCATTCAAATAACAAACAAGCCAATGCAACAATACATGTTGTAGCAGTTTTAACCGACCTTTGATCAATTCAGAAGTATATCGTTGATACAGGTTATTCCAGAAGCGAGACATGGTTTGGTTTGAAGTGCAGTTCCACAGGAGGCAACAGAACAGGAAGGCAAAGGCTAGAATTGTGGACTGTGCTTTCTTTTTCACTCTGTCTCTGTCTTTACTATCTTCTAGTGAAAATGCTCAATGCATATTGCTTCACTTCCCAGCAACAACCCCCTCACTCACCCTACGCACACATGTGCTGATGTTGATGTTTTTACGGTCAAAAAGCTAGTGACTCACTTCATAGGAAGTTGAGCAATTATTTGAGCTGTTGCGTCAGACGGGGTGACCTGTAGAATTGTGTGACCACCAGAGGCAAATATACAGTATACTCCTAGACTATATTGAATTTAGCCTTTTCTGTATTCAGGTGTGACAAAAAGTAGGCTATAGGCTTCACAATCACTTTCCTCTCTGCTAAATAGTCCTGAACACACGTGAAATGTCTTCCATAAGTAAAAATTATCTTGTAAAAGGGATGTTTCTATTATCAGTGACCCATAAAAAATGTCTCCATGGGCCATGACGCAAGCGTCCTGACCCACTGGGGAGCAGTAGTCGACGTCCAAGCTATTATGTTTAGAAAAGGAGAAGTGAAATACATTGAGCACTGTCATTCACTACTCGATACACTGTGAGCTGCTTGTAAATCTGCTGTTTTTCTAAGGGAAAACCCACATATTGTCATTTTGTAACTTTTTTTTTTCTCTTTATTTTACCCAGTGTCAATTGCCTTAAGCTGTAACGCTGGACACTACTCTACTCTGCCTCATGCCATTCCGGGGAGAGCCCGGAACTGACCTCCGCTACTGACGGAGTTGGCTGAGGCTATGGGGAACAGCGTTTCGATGTAAGCGATGTAAGAGGGGGAAATGATTCAAAATAATTAACGGACAGCAACTTGCGACTTTCTCAGTTGCGTCTGAGGAGGGTTCAGTTGGAACGCGTGTGTAAACACGGAGCACAGGTTGACGTGAGTGGTGAGTTCGCTTTGCTTTTTTAAAATTTGGCTTTCAATAGAGCAGGGACCCCACCCCACGAGGACCGACCACCAGCTAGAACAGTAGGCCTAACAAGTTTTTAAAAGTAACTTCCCCAACACTGCAATTCAATAATTTAATTTTAGTGAGTGTAGGATAACTTACCATACCATACCATACCATTAAATATTGTCCATACAGCATGTGTTTTTTTTTCAGCTCATAGTTTGTTTATTATGTTTGGACCTACAGCAACGTTTTACAACCCTTTTCATATCAAGCTAGGCTATAAGTGTACTTTTTTTCAGCATTTGAGCCACCAACAGGATCAAATAACTACAATGCCCACTGTTCGTACTCATTTCAAGAAGGTTTTGTTTTAAGATATCTTTCTATCAATCTGTTCTTGCACTCAATATCAATCAATTTTACTTTCCTGCAAAACTACAGTTCGTACCCCCACTGACTGTGACGATGAACTCGGGTCACACCATCATAAATGCTATTATTATTAATTATTTACTGTTGGTGGTCTGTGGTGATGATGATTGAAGGATATCAATAAGAAATACTCTTATAGCCAAGCCGTTCACATCATGGCAACCATTGGCGATTTTAGGAAGGTGGCAGGGGGCACTCGCACCCTGATGGCCAAAAAATGAAAAAAAAGGTTAGGCCTATATACTGTATAGGATTGAATAAAGTTACAACTTTTGTCATACAAATTTATATGTTTTCATTTTTTTTTCATTCATGCTTTGTAATGAATGCTTGGCTATAGTATGTTCCAAAATGTCTAGAAAAACAAAACACAAAGAAAAACAAGTATACGTATCGTGCATATTTTTCTTTTTTTCAATACCAGGGTCTAGTACATGGTGCCCTAGTCTAGCACACCATGGTCCACTCTAGTCCACATTGCCGCTCTGTAACATACAATACAATCTGCCATTACTACCCAACCAGTTTCTCTTCTATAACCTATAAAGCGATTGTGTTCCAATGGAAAAACAACCAGGATTTGCACCCAATACCAACATTGCCAAGAGAAAACCTTCATAGGGAATATGTTTTCCTCCGGGGGGGAGGAAAACATATCCCAAAAAAAATTAAATAAATATAGTTCAACTCTCAAGAGTTACAGATCTATGCCTCCCTGCTGAGAGAGCCTAAAATCGCCTATGATGGCAATGCAAAATACCACTGAAATAATGGCCCCAAACGACCCTGGCCTGGACTACACTGAGTGAGGTGTCCAGTCCACTCCACTGTATCGAGTCCACAGTATTCGATAGGTCACCGTGCGCGTTGCAACGCGCCTCGTATTCCCAACGATAACAACACAGTGGTGGTGACACACAACAAACAGTATCGACTTGTGTTGTGGCAGTGGCAGCTCGCACCGTCCGTCAAATTCTAACATTGTCCAGATTTAGATTCTCATAGCTGTATTTTTGCCATTACAATAATGTTAGAATGAATCAATAGATCAATACGACTGAATCCTTGCTCGTACCGTGCGGTACATTGTAGCCAGAACCACCCAGTAGAAGAGCTGCAACATTGAGGGGTCCCAAACTGAGCACTCGAGCTGCAGTCCACGTAGCCCGAATAGGGACAAACTGGAGTTGGAAATGCATCGTTTTCAACGACGGCAGCGCGAATAAGAGCTGTTATGTGCAATTTGTGCATGTTTTCAACATGTCAACGCATTGTACAGTAATGTTTATGTTGTTTATGTTATGTTGTTTATGTATGTAACGTTGTTTATGTTCCATTTGTACCCTCAGGAAAAAGGGTCTGAAAGAAAAATCATTAACATGGTGAAATACATAATATGTATTTCACCATGTTAATGATTTACATCTGATGACATCATTAATATTATTAATGATGTCATCAGATGTATTTCAATTTCACCATGTTAATGATTTTTTGTCAGACCTCCATCTTTAGGAAATACAGAATTGGGGGGACCTTTTATCGTGTCCACACAAGATCTCTAAGGTATATTAATGACGTATAAAATGTTGAAAATGGGTGGATCATTCACGCTGGGCTGGTGTTGTCTGAGTCCAATGCATTTCTGCCTACTTCAGGTCCATGACTTGCCCCCATTCTCTATTCAAGTCTAAGTAGAAGACCCGCCATTGGACTGGCCCCATGAAGTGGACGGAGTTGTCCAACCCTGTCTATACTCTATTGCATACCTGGGCATCATGCGGCCCGGGGGCCAAATGCGGCCCTTTGGCTGACTCTGACCGGCCCGGGGACCACCAGTGGTCCTTGAGAGAGTTACAGTAAAATATGGAAAGTTGGTTAACCAGATGTAACTTTTTAAGAGTGTAAACATGAAACCAAATGGACCATTGCGGATCCATTTGGTTTCATGTTTACACTCTCAAGAGTTAAAATACTCATCATTCATTCATCTGGATTAGCCCAAGTCTACACAACTAGAGAATGTAGAAAATTAATGTCATTTTGATCTGTATGTTTGACTGTTTTGTTTCCCAAATCTAATCCAGCCTGGAGTTGTGGATAAAAGCAAAATAAATCTTTGGCTTTTGAGATCTGTGAGGGTAAAATGTCATCAAATGGAGGTCCTCCGTGGCTCAAACACTGAATAAAAAATAGAGGGTGTCAAAATGGTTGGTCTTACTCTTACTTTTACCTTGAAAATGTTATTAATACTACGCAGACTAGTCCAGCCAAGTCTTGTTATGGCCCTCCGCAATATTTTATGTATCTCATTTGGCCCCTTGGGAAAAATAATTGCCCAGCCCTGCTCTATGGCCACGGTCGGAATGCCCAGACATTAGTTACATAGTAGCCAGTCTGCCTGCCTGCCAGACAGACTGTCACCACCGTACCATGCAGACACAAAACCACATGCCCCCCCGGGCGGTAGTTTTGCAACTTTTGTAACAGCGCTGACTCAAACGAACAAAAGAACGGAAGACCATATGATGTAGTTATGATACATTCTTGACACATGCCCACAAGCAACACAATGTAGCCTATATGTCGGGACAAAACTGGCGACATGAGCTTTTGCAGCCCAGCCGAAATACTGTAGGCAGCAGGCTAGTTCAAGCCCGAGGCGTGTGTATGTTTTGTATGTGTGTAGGCTACTAGTTCGGCTAATTTCGAGAAGTACAAAACCGTCTTTAAAGGGGAACTCCACCCATGTTCAACATTTTAATGTCATACCTTAGAGATGTTGTGTGGACATGATAAAAAAAAAGTTCCCCCAATTCTGTATTTCCTAAAAATGGAGGTTTGAAAAAATCATTAACATGGTGAAACACATCTTGATGGCATCATCAAGATGTCTTTCACCATGTTGATGAGTTTTCTTTCAGAGCCCTTTTTCAAAATTTTGAAAATGGGTGGAATTCCCCTTTAACACAACTTGATGTCATCAGGGTACAATTTTCTTCCGACCTCCATTTCTAGGAAACACAGAAGTTCCACCACACATGTCCACACAACATCTCTAAGAAAATGTTGGAAATGGGTGGAATTGGCCTTTAAAGGGGCTTTAGGGGCTGCAGAGATGGGGGGTGGGGTGCAGAAATAAGTATTTATTTTTGTACTGGAGTTTGTAGATAAGATGATCAAAGGCCTTACCTGCAAGCAAAGAACAGCAGAAGAGGTTCTGTCTAGGTACTGTTGACTCCGTTCAGTCAGTCAGGAGGATCATAGGACAGGATAGGACCAGTGACTCAGTTTGTTGTTATCCTGTGACTTGGATTAAAGCAGTCTAGGACGAATCCAGGATGATTCCAGGATGGATGGGGGTTTGAATGGACAGTGTGTATGACTGCTGCCTGTGTCAGCAGATCGCTCTAATGTAAACTTACGTAGATCTCCTCCTGTTTAATTAACATCCAAACAACACACACCACCGCCGTACGTGCAGCGTCATTCTCTGTAGTCTGGGACAAAAAGCGATCGTTCTTTAAGCCGCAAAGCCGCCATGATAGAACCCTCCATGCCTTCTGCCGAGACCCGAGAATGCATCTTCCTCCCCCCAAAAAAATAAAATAATATTTTACTGTACAAAAGGAATCCTTTATAATCTCCGAAGCGGTTGTTGTTTTTTTCCCCCTACAGCAGCAGTAAAGTTGCCAGGTTAGTCCTCCTACAACGCAGGATGTAGTTCTCTAAGGTGTTGCCATGTTGTGTGAGAGAACTAAGCAACCGGGTGTAAGAAAACAACCTAAGTCTAAACCACTGGTTTTAATCCATGTTGAGACAACCATAGCCACTTGCCCAAAATGTGCTGACAATATGTCGTAATGGCGACGGCCGATGATGAGTGTAGGCCTATTTTGTCCAGGCTCATATGCCACATACCAGTATATGGGTTCTGGCCTGCCAGCGTGTCTTGTATCAATAAAGGCAAAAAGCAAAAAGCTTGTGCATGCAGACAAGTAGAACATGACAGAAGGCCATTGCCTACTTGTGCACGAGCAGAGCGAGCGAGCAGAGAGCAAGTAACCCCGAAACCTCCGGGAGATAATACTCATGACAATACTTGTGAAGTTATCTTAATTACATCACCATTACATCATCAACTAAACAAGCCAAACAAAGCTTTTAAAAAATCGGTCCACCGGCCGGCCAACCACACGACCAACTCTGAACTGAAAATATTGTTTTATTGTCTTTTTTTTAATGGTTTTATTGTTTTGTTTTATTACTTGCTTGTTTTATAGTTGTTATATTGTTTTTATTACAACTTGTGCGAGTAATAAAGCAAAATTTAGTGGATTCATGAATGCATGATGGACCGTATATAGATACAATTTTAGGCCAATAAAAAAGACTGCATTTAAACAAAGGGAGCCTTTCTGCTGCACGACTATAGGGGTCCTTCACATGAAATCCCTGGTTTCAAATCATTGGTTTAAACAACATCGAGACCGAGATGATGACGACAGATTGACAGTACATTACAACAATGTGCAAACACAGCAGCAAAATCTGTGATTTCTTTCATTGAGTGATCTTGGTACTAAATGAATGTAGCCTATTGAAGATTCTGACTTTGAAATGTGTGCCTACATATATATTTTTTAATTGATTGTTTTGTTTTATTTTCCTCCGGCCATGTAAACGTATGTATTCTCGTGCCAATAAGGTAATTTTAATTGGATTGACAGTGTAACTTCAAAAACAACATAATGAGCCCATGGTCGCTTATTGGGAGCGGACGCGGCAACCCTGGTGCTCTGCTCTGTGCTCAGGCCAAAGCAATGGAATGCAGCACCAACTGTAAGTCAATCTAACATCCAACTAGGTCAGTGGAGCAGTTCGATGCGGCGGTCATCCTGAGCCCTAAGGTATACGTAACACCCACACACACGCACGCACGCACGCACACACTAAATAGCTTGATTTTATTTTATTATGTTTTTTTTTTTTAATATATAATCATTTCCCTACCAACGGTCATTAGACATCATGTGGATCCCTTGACTCCTTCAAAACCACTCTGCAATCCGAAACTGGCCTTCACAAATATTTTATTTGTAGCCTACCGCATTGACCGCAATATATATGGGCAAGAATATCAAGTGGTATGGATTCCAGCCTCCCTTGCCCGCAACATTAAATTTATGAATGTTCATTGGGCCCCGGTATGAAAAACATTAGTAGGCCTAACTACTAACCTACAAAAAATGGCTCTGTCCTAACAGCACTTTATCACATGCAAAAAAAAGTCAAATGTTTACTTTTTTCCAGAAGTGTTGGTCCTAACCAGAGTTCCCAAAAGTTTTATTTTTCACTACAGGCTGTGCCTAATAACACATGAAATGTCTCGTTGGTGTCATCTGGTGGCCTTTTATAGTCATGACACAGAGGGGAGAAGGAAGGGTGAAAGAAAAAGATCCGGACCCCCCGTTAAAGGGGAATTGCACCCCAGAACTTTTTCTCACCTTTTAAGGTATTGCCCACGTTGGGTAAAGATGAGTGGATGTGTTTGGTTTCACGTTGCCCCCTTCGTGCTGTAAGCCCCTAGCCCCTGCAGCGTATAATGGCACCGCTGGGATCAACCATAATATCTCCGCGAAAATCTGGTCAAAACTCACAATATAGGCATCAATCGACTCTGTATGCCTTCTACTACACGATCCCGGTGCATTTTGTCCACTTTGACTTGCCGTACTGCAGTTACAGCCAAACAGGAACCGGAAGGACGGATATCCTGTTTGGCTGTAACTGCAGTACGGCAAGTCAAAGTGGACAAAATGGACCGGGATCGTGTAGTAGAAGGCATACAGAGTCGATTGATGCCTATATTCTGAGTTTTGACCAGGTTTTCGCGTAGATATTATGGTTGATCCAGCGGTGCCATTATACGCTGCAGGGGGCTAGGGGCTTACAGCACGAAGGGGGCAACGTGAAACCAAACACATCCACTCATCTTTACCCAACGTGGGCACTACCTTAAAAGGTGAGAAAAAGTTCTGGGGTGCAATTCCCCTTTAATTAATATGGGCCTACACTTTAATGGCCAGCTCAGTGGCACTGCTCAGTGGCACCAGCTCAATGGCCCTGTGGTTAGAGTGTCCGCCCTGAGACTGGGAGGTTGGGGTTCGATTCCCGGCCGGGTCATACCAAAGACTCTGAAAAAATGGGACCCAATGCCTCCCTGCTAGGCACTCAGCATCAAGGGTTGGATTGGGGGTAAGTCCCTGCGATAGGCCATACTAGCGTCATGTCCAGGGGGTGTACTAGTACATCAAGCTGCCTCACGCTACAGAAACAGGAGATAGGCTCCTGACCATATGGGCCTCAATGGCTCAGCCAGGCCTCCTGACATCATGGCCTGGCAAGGCTACTTACCTACTTACACTTTAATGGCATTACTATTCCATTCTTAAATTGTACAAATGGAACCGAATGGACAGTTTGTACACACTCTGAGTTACAGAGCCATAAGGGTCCATTCGTCACAATTTCATATATCTGATTCTGACAATAAAGGAGCATTCGGCGAAAACCCTCCGGTCCCCCTGCCAAGCATTAGTTTTGCTCAGAAAACAACCCTTTCATCATAAATGTGCTTAGTCAGCACATTTGGGCAAGTCCTTTGGCCATTTTCAGTCTTTTTTCCCCCGAAACTAATGCTTGAAATGGTTTCAGCATCATAAAACCTCCTATAACACATCAAGACAATAATTAGCATAAGCCAACATAGGAGACATAGGAGGAGACATTAGCAATATGGAGTATTTCAATGTTTTATTATTCATATGTCGTTTTACTGTCTGGCGCGTAGGAAGTGCTGCAGAAATATAGTGTCATGCATGTACACAGTCATACACGCACACAGACATTTCTCCCTGGCTTATAGTTACATGTCTCACAGCAATAAGCAAAAAAAACATTTGCATTTTTTAAAAACTCTCCTTGGGTGTAATCTGTGGGAAGTATGTCTGATGACTTGGTACGGGGACCGCCTTCTATTTAGACATCCCGCTATTCCGACATTAATTTGTAATTGTCTGAATAGCGGGACGTTTCTAAAAAATAAAAAGTACCGCTATTTAGACACGGGAGACGTCCCGCTATTTAGACAAGGGAGACGTCCCGCTATTCAGACAGGGGGGGGGGGGGGGTGCACGGCCATTCACAACTCGGCCAAAAATGCGCTCCAACCCCGCCCCCTCCCACGGAATATACAGCACAGATTGCAGATTGGAATATATGGACAGACCCTCCATGCTCCCCCAATTTACTTCCCAGTGTCGATCTCTCTCTCTCTCTCTCTCTCTCTCTCTCTCTCTCTCGCACGCACGCACGCACGCTCGCTCGTGTGTGTGTTATAGGCTACTATATTTGTAGGCTACTACTATTTGTATGTATGTACTGTATCATGTATGCTGATCACCAGCGACAGCGTCATGTCGCCAACCCGCGGCTCTCTCTTTGGCTATAGTTTCATGCGGGGCACTTCCATAAAAAAAGAAAGAAAACATTGGTGGATTGGCGCGCCGCTGTCCTACCGTCTACAGCGCAGCGAGCGCGCGCGCATGTATATGTGTTTGTCCACCCGTCCACGTATGTCGTGCATGTTGGGACAGCAGAGTAGATACTTTTCTCGGTGGTTCATTTTAATAAGGCAGTTCACTTCTCACTGTTGTCTGCCTGCCTGCCTGCCTGCCTGCCTGCCTGCCTGTTTGTCTGTTCTCTGTCTGCCTGTTTGTCTGCCTGTCTACCTGCTTGCCTGTCTGTCTGCTATTATAGTTAATCAAATTTGGAAGAGCTTCCCATGATTGTTGTCTGCTGTGATTGAACAGTAATGACCTAATTCCCTAAACATACAACTTGAAACTGGCTGTTTGTGGTACGACTGCACTGGCAGTGTTTGTCTTTTGTAAAGTCACACACATAAGTGTGTGTGTGTGTGTGTGTGTGGGGGGGGGGGGGGGGGGGGGGGGGGGTTTGCATTAATAATAATAATGCAAAACAAAAATCGCCCTTGGAACAATTATAAAAACACAAATTTAAGAACAATAAGAACAAGAACAATAATATAGCTGCAAGCAGTAATAAGACGGGACCAAGCAACATTTTGTTTCGAAGTCAGACTGCCACTCTACTGACTGAACTATCCAGACTGAATAATTTCCTTCATTGTTGTTAACAGTATGGCAGTGCGACAAGCACAAATAAGCCATATGTAACCCAGGTTAAAACTCAATGTAATGGTAATGGTGGTTATAATAGCAGGCAGACAGACAGGCAGGCAGACAAACAGGCAGACAGACAGGCAGGCAGGCAGTGTTCCACCAATCTTTTCTTTTTTTTTTTTTACACCTATGCAGTCAACTTTGAATCGGTCTGCGGCCCTTAAGAGCCACATGAAACCAGCCAAAGAGCCGCATGTGGGTTGCGAGCCATGGGTTAGCCACCCCTGCCCTAGAAGGAGGAAGAGAGGGAGGCCCTAGACAGGAGAGGAGCGATTTTTCAGTTGCCACCCAAAATAAAGCAGCGGGGGTGGGAAGGAGCGCCTGTTTTATCTGCCGGCTACTACTAGTAGGGCGGGGCGAAGCATAATTTTACTGAGGTTATGTTTAGGGTTAGTTACCGCATAAAGCACCGTCTAACTCTAACCCTAACCTAATTTTAAAACTTAATACAACATTTCCACAGGGTTTAAACCACTATGAAAGATAATTAAGATTATTTATCTCAGACCTAGATAGACTCCTTCAACAAAGATGGCGAATGCAAACATTCTCTGTATTGTACTCCTACATAATGTTGTAAGAGAAAAAACATTGAAGTCTTTTACCACAAATCTAACCCTAACCTAAACTTCACCCTAAACTTAACCTCAGTAAACATATGCCTAAACCTAACCTAACGCTATAGCTAAGCGGAAACTTGATGCGATAGTTTAGTTGGTGATAGAAGCATGACATTTGGCACAGATGATCTTCATATGATCCTAAACAATAATCAGCCTCGGGCCACACAGAATTCCAAGATGGCAGCCCCCAAAATCCAAGATGTCCGTCCAAAAATGTTTTTTTTCCTTCATAACTCGAAATGCAAAGATTTTAAATTTATTTTATTTTAAATGTATTGAACGTTAATATAAAGTCGGGCATTACGGACATTTTGATCCCAAGTACATGTCTGTATGTACTACGGTTACAACATATACATAGTGATGAGGCACCATAAGTGTAACATTTTGGCACGTTTCACTCTTTAACTCAAAGATCGCTTCATCACCATATCTTCTATTTTCAGGAAATGGACCTACATGTATCTGCTATCATAAACCTTTTCAAGTTTTTCAATTGATGAAACGGGTCGGGAGTTATTAAACCGATCGTGAAGGGCTGTTTCAGTGCTAAATTTGCTGCGTAACATAAGCCACCCAGAAATGTCTGTGCATCTGTCCTTCACAATAAGTGTATATGTGAAGCGGACGCACCAAGTGTAGCATGTGTCATAGTATAATGGTATAATATGCTAATAGGCGTAATTGTGTAATGTATGCAATTGCAATAGTGAAATAGGGCTAATAGTGTAATAGTGTAATGTATGCAACAGCGGTATACATGTGTAAAAGTGTCATAGTGTAATAGGGTCATGGGGTAATATGTGTAATAGCGTCGTAGTGTAACTAGTGTAATATGGTAATATGTATAATAGTGTCATAGTGTAACATGTGTAATAGTGTTATAGTGTAACATGTGTAATAGCGTAATATGTGTAATAGGGTAATAGGGTAATATGTGTAATAGTGTCATAGTGTAACATGTGTAATAGCGTAGTATGCTGATTTTGTAATAGGCTAATACGTGTAATAGTGTAATATATGTGCATTAGGGTAAGAGTGTGATATATGCAACAGTGGTATAGTGTAATTGCCATATTACACTATTGCACATACATTATACTATTACACATATTAGCCTATTGCACTTATTACACATAATACACAACAGCATTATTACCCTATTACACTATACCACCATTGCATATATTGCAAGATTACACTAATTAACATATATAACACTATTACACCTATTAGCATATTGTAATTATTACAAATATTACACTATTACACATATTACCCTATTACACATGTTACACTATGACACTATTACACATATTACCCTATTACACTATTACACAGATTACCCTATGACACTATGAGACTATAATACATTACCTATTACACTTTTACACATGTTACACTATGGCACATTTACACATATTACCCTATGACACATGTTACACTATGACACTATTACACATATTAAGAAATTACACTATGAGACTATAACACATATTACCCTATTACACTATTACACATATTACCCTGTTACACTATTACAAATATTACCTATTACAGTATACCACTATTACATATATTACACTATTAGCCCTATTACACTATTACACCTATTAGCATATTATACCATTATACTATGACACATGCTACACTTGGTGTGTACGCGTCACATATACACTTATTGTGAAGGACAGATGTACAGACAGAAATTTCTGGGTGGCTTATGTTCGCAAAATATACACAGCAAGTTTAGCACTGAAACAGCCCTTCACGATCGGTTTAATAACTCCCGACCCGTTTCATTAATTGAAAAACTTGAGGTTGTTTATTATAGCAGATACATGTAGGTCCATCACCTGAAAATAGAAGATATGGTGAGTTAAATAGTGAAACGTGCCAAAATGTTACACTGATGGTGCCTCATCACTACGTATATGTTGTAACTCAAGAACCATAGTACATACAGACATGTACTTGAGATCAAAATGTCTGTAATGCCCGACCCATATTAACGTTCAATACATTTCGAGTTATGACGGAAAAAACACATTTTTGGACGGACATCTTGGATTTTGGAGGCTGCCATCTTGGAATTTTGCAGGGCATGCAGTACTATTAGAAATTGCAGAGTGTGTGTGCCAATTTTCATGCCTGTATCACCATTTGATTGACTTCATTTGTAACAAGAATCAATGTTACAAATGTCTTGCTCTCCTCAATCTGTGAAAGTACCTATATGCTGTATCTCACGAACCGTAGGAGATACAGACACGTACTTGGTACGTGTCTGTACCAGGTACGTGCCAACTTTGTATTAACTTTCAATACATCTATGGGGCATAAAATCAATGCATTTCAAGTTATGAAGGAAAAACCACATTTCTGGGCAGACATCTTGGATTTTGGCTGCCGCCATCTTGGAATTCTGCGTGGCCCAAAGTTGATTATTGTTTAGGGTCATATGAAGATCATCTGTGCCAAATGTCATGCTTCTATCACCAAATGAACTATCATGCATTAAAAACACCATTTTTCCGCCTAACTCAGGGGTCGGCAACCCAAGATGTTGAAAGAGCCATTTTCGACCCAAAATTAAATTCAAAATCTGTCTGGAGCCGCATTTTATTATTTTTTTCCTGAGAGTGTGCAAATGTGAACCAAATGGACCCTGGCGGGTACATTTGGTTCCATTTGCACACTCTCAGAAAAAAAGGTCCTCAAAGAAAAATCATTAACATGGTGAAACACAACCTTTCTTCAGAAATAGAGTTTCTAAAACAAAATAAAGGAGTTTTACAGAACTCCATTTCTAGTCCACACAACATCTCTAAGGTATATTAATGACATAGTAAACTGAGTAAACCTTTGAAAATGGGTGGTTCAGATTGAAAGCTCCACCTCTGATAACTGCTGGGCTTTTTTGACATGTCCAAGTGCTACTTTGACTGTCAGACAGCGCAACGCGTTTTGGGTGACTGAAATGTTTATATTATTTTGGTGCAGATCACCCCAGTGTGTGTATGTAATAATGTAATAATGCTACAGCCACTGAGCCACTAGGGCTGTGTTCTGGAGCCGCATGCGGCTCCTGAGCCGCAGGTTGCTGACCCCTGGCCTAGCTACTAACCATAACCTTAGTAAAACTTCCTTCGCCCCGCCCTACTAGTAGTAGCTGGCAGATAAAACAAACGCTCCTTCCCAACCCCGCTGCTTTATTTCGGGTGGCAACTGAAAAATCGCAGGAGAGGAGGGGGTCGGTCTGTCGGTCAACATGCTAATACCACTGCCAATGCCCAATGCTAACATGCTAACATTTCATGCTAACATGCTAATGCTAACATGTTAACATGCTAATGCTAGCAGGCTATCATGCTGCTGCTAGCTAACATGCTAATGGTAGCATGATAAGACGCTAACATGCGAATGATAGCATGATAATGTTAAAATGGTAACATGCTAATATATTACTGTTAGCATTAGCATTGGTACATGCTAACATGCTAATTGGTACATTGGTACATGCTAACATGCTAATGCTAACATGCTAACAATAGCATGATAATGCTAATATGCTAATGATAGCATGCTAATGTTAACATGCTAATGCTAGTATTAGTATTGGTACATACTAACATGCTAATGCTAACATGCTAATGCTAGCATTACCGTTTATACATGCTAATGCTAACATGTTAATGATAGCATGATTATGTTAAGAAGCTAATACGCTACATACATGCTAACATGCTAATGCTAACATGCTAATGCTGACATGCTAAAGATACTAACACGCTGGATACATTAGCATGTTAGCATTAGCATGTTAGCATGTTAACATTAGCATGTTAGCATTAGCATGTTAGCATGTTAGCATTAGCATGTTAGCATTAGCATGTTCGTATTAGAATGTTAGCATTAGCATGTTAGTATGTTAGCATTAGCATGTTGCTAGCATTAGCATTGGTACATGCTAACATGCTAACGCTAGCATTAGCATTGACACATGCTAACATGCTAATGCTAACAATTAGAATGTCTAAATAGGGGTATGTCTAAATAGGGGTATGTCTGAGTGGGGGTATGTCTAAATAGGGGGATGTCTGAATAGGGGGATGTCTAAATACCAGCATGTAACCACTTGGTACGGTGGACAACTCCGGCTCTCGGCCCAGTTACACACGCACGCACACACACATCATACAAAGGAATGCACTCCCTCACTCACTCCTTTATCTCAAACTCAGAATCTTAACTTTTCTTTATGACAGCTGTTTTCTTTATTATAACTCACCCTGACACACACACACACTCGCGCGCGCACACACACACAGTGAAGGATTCAGCATTCTTCACAGTCAGCTGTCCTAAACGCTATCCACCCCCCTTAATAGGCAGGCAGGCAGCCAGGCTTGCTAGTTATAAGACACTTAAAGTGTGACATCAAAAACACTTTTTAGTTCATTTTTTGTTTTGTGTTTTAGGGTCTCTTGACAACAATTTCACCAAAAATAAAATCTATTCAGTGGTTTCTCTCTTTTGTGAATATTTTGATAAAACGGCTTGTCTGTCTGAACAGAAGATTAAAATTAGATCCAAATGGGTCAACAATACAAATAAAGTTTGTTTTTGGATTAATTTACTTTTACTGCGTGGCCCCAGGGACCCCCCCAAAAATGACCAGAACTACTTCATATTTTACCAAAGCCAGAGCAGTACTCCCTCCACAGGACTCTGGCCATCAATTAAATAATTAGTTGACACCATTATATGAATGGCAAGTATTTCATACAGCTTAATTTAAAAAAAAAATCTGAACTATCCCTTTAATGTATTTTTAAAAATTGCTTTTCAAGTAAACGTATGTTTTCTCATGAAAACAATTAAACTTCATAACAGAATAAGAATGATCACTGATCGTGCTTTGCATGACATATGTTTAACACACACATCAATGAAGGTGTCTCTGTCAATAGTCATATTGATCTGTGTAAACCATACCTGGGCATTATGCTGCCCGGGGGCCAAATGCGGCCCTCTGACCAGCCCGGGGACCACCAGTGGTCCTTGAGAGAGTTTCAAGTTAAATATGGAAAGTTGGTTAACCAGATGTAACTCTTTGAGAGCGTATAAATGAAACCATCCATTTGGTTTCATTTTTACACTCTCAAGAGTTAAAATATTCATCATCTGAATTAGCCCAAAGTCAACACATTCAATCAGAGAATGTAAGAGAATGGTCGTTTTTGTTATCCTGTTTTGTTTCCCAAATCCAGCCTGGAATTGTGGACAAAAACAAAATAAATCTTGAAGAAGGTTTTGGGATCTGTGGGGCTAAAATCTCATCAAATGCTGGTCCTCTGTGGCTCAAATACTGAATAAATAGTGAGCTCTGGTGTCGAAACTGTTGGTCTTACTCTTACTTTTATCTTGAAACTAAATTAATACTACGCAGACTTTAGTTCAGCCTTTAGTCTTGGCCCTCCACAATATTTTATGTATCTCATTTGGCCCCTTGGGAAAAATAATTGCCCACCGCTGGTGAAGCCACAGTTGATTTTGGCCTTGGCCTGTCCTCTACCCATGCACACACGACACGCCACAGGACAGGGTTGGCAGTACATGGAAATTAGATCTTGTTTGGATATCATGTAAACTGGATGCAAAAATGTCCAGGCAGTGGATTGCTAATTGCTTGTTGTAAGAATTCGCCAGAAGTTGTTTTAAGACTTGAGGAACTGATTCAAAATGCCCAAATATAAGACTACTAGACTGTGTTGATTATACTGGTTGCATGGACCTTATTCACATGGTGTCACTCTCACCATGTAAGTCAATGATAAAGTGTTAACAAACACTTCAATTTTCATCTTTCTAGACCCAAAGTTTTGGTTTCATTGAATGAATGAATGAATGAATGAATGAATGAATGAATGAATGAATGAATGAATTTATTTATATAGCACCTTTCTAGACAATAGGTCACAAAGTGCTTTACAGATTGCAGGCATAAATAATAACATTACATAGAACATACAAGAGGAAGGACAAAACAACACAAAACTTTATTGTAGGTATGCCACTGGCATACGCAATATTTAATTAATAGTGATACTAAATATTTAATTATATATTTTGTAAAAAGCCTTTAAGTAATATGTAATGGTAATATTAATATAATATATTACACTCCCTCATGAAAAACACTATTGAATCACTACTCATTCAATAGTGTTTTTACTATTGCAATGATGAAAAAAGATTTGTCTCCTCCTTCTGCCAAAAATAGCTGTTCTGGCTGAACCGTGCAGTGAAAATTGGTAATCTGGTAGAGGGTGATGCCAATTGAGAGCTTTATAGACAATAGTATCGTTTTAAAATCAATCCTAAAGACAACCGGAAGCCAATGCTATGAAGCTAAAATATGTTATACTGTATTATGCAATATGTTCTCTCAGCTTAGTTTTACTTAAATCTCTGACTGCCACATTTTGGACAAGCTGTAATCTGTCAGTCATTTTCTTTGGGAGTCCCGAAAAAAGTGCATTGCAGTAATCAAGCCGGAAAAATACAAAGGCGTGGATCAGCATGTAACCCTGTGCCGTAACGCTGTGTTGTAACCCTGTACTGTAACCCTGTGCTGTAACCCTGTACTGTAACCCTGTACTGTAACCCTGTAGCCTACTGTAACCCTGTACTGTAACCCTGTACTGTAACCCTGTGCTGTAACCCTGTACTGTAACCCTGTACTGTAACCCTGTACTGTAACCCTGTGCTGTAACCCTGTACTGTAACCCTGTACTGTAACCCTGTAGCCTACTGTAACCCTGTACTGTAACCCTGTAGCCTACTGTAACCCTGTACTGTAACCCTGTACTGTAACCCTGTACTGTAACCCTGTAGCCTACTGTAACCCTGTACTGTAACCCTGTACTGTAACCCTGTACTGTAACCCTGTACTGTAACCCTGTACTGTAACCCTGTACTGTAACCCTGTAGCCTACTGTAACCCTGTACTGTAACCCTGTACTGTAACCCTGTACTGTAACCCTGTACTGTAACCCTGTACTGTAACCCTGTACTGTAACCCTGTAGCCTACTGTAACCCTGTGTTGTAATCCCTGCATTTGTCCCAGCGCCCAGTTTCTGACCCCAAAATGTTGCAACTCTTCTACTAGAAAGCAAATGATGGGCTGCTTGCTTTACATTGTTGCGTCCTTGACGCTTTTGCATGTTTAGACCCGTTTGACCATAGAAACGTAACTGCGTACAGCCTGCTGTCCTACTCCCTGTACACCAAGCACCATGGAGTGAAGCACTGTGAGCGAACGTCTGTAGTTCTTTTTAGCGAGCAAGTTTTTTTTTTAATATTTATATTATACATGTTTTGTTGCTGGCAAACATTTTATTTAATTTTTAAAATTAAAATTAAATCAAAATGGGTCAGCAATACAAATGCAGTTTGTTTTCGGATTAATTTACTTTTACTGCGTGGCCCCAGGAACCTCCCCAAAATCGCCAGAACTATGAAATATTTCACCAAACCAGGGCAGAACTCCCACCACCACGGAACTCTGGCCATCAATTTATACAGTTGACACAATGTATTCAATACAGCTTAACTTAAAATAATCTGAAGTATCCCTTTAATGTATTCTTGACACTTTTGACGCTTTTGGCAATGTAAACTTATGTTTCTCATGAGAATTGGAATGATCGCAGGAGCCATAGTTATACTGTATGTGCTTTACATGACACATGTTCAACACACACATCAGTGAAGGTGTCTCTGTCAATGTGGTATCAATAATCATATTGATATGATCTGTGTAAACGCTGGTGAAGCCACAGCTGATTTTAAAGCGTGTCCTTGGGCTGTCCTCTACCCATGCACGCACAGCACAGGACAGGGTTGGCAGTACATGGAAATTAGATCTTGTTTGGATATCATGTAAACTGGATGCAAAAATGTCAAGGCAGTGGATTGCTAATTGCTTTCTGTAAGTCTTTGCCATCAGCTGTTTTAAGACTTGAGGACCCGATTCAGAATGCCCAAATATATAAGACTAAGACTGTGTTGATTGTACTGTGGGGTCGCATGGACCTAACAAGGTGCAACTTCCCATTACAGCCCATTCAATCAAAGAGAAAAGTCCTATTACATAACATCAAACCCACCAACTTATAACAGTACCAAACGCTTCAATTTTCATCTTTTTTGATCCCAAGTTTTGGTTTCATTAAAATTACCTGCAAACATGTTATGAGATACTTTCTAACCTGGCAGGTGATTCTTGTGTTGTAGGTTGGAAGTGCTTGATAATAATAATAATAAGGGTAATAATAATAATAAGGGTAATAATAATAATAACTTTATTTATTTTGTATAGCACCTTTCATGACATAAAATGCAACTCAAAGTGCTTTACAGAGTAAAGAGAGAGGGGGGAAATGGGCAATGTGTAAAACATAAAAAACGCAGTACAGTGAAATGATCAAATTAAATTGCAAAACATAGGTCTTCAGTTGTGCTTCAAACATGTCTACAGAGGCTGCCTGTCTGTCAGTAGCTACAGTGGGAGTTTGTTCCACGCCGTCAGCAGTGTTGGGTAATGTGCACTACATACAGTAACTTTATATATTATGTTATATTTCACCAAAATGCAGTAACTTGTAATATAAATATATTACTTAACAAAAAATCTGCAATAGGCTATATTATACTTTTCTTTCTGCATTAATGCACTACTCTCTATATTACTTTCTGTCAATCTGTCTCATTGCAAGTGTTCTTGTGAAATTATTTTGACAACTGCAGAATTTAAATAATTACTTATTTTCTATAATTTGTCATCAAATTGTTTACTCGCTTCCAAGAATTCAAGGAATACATTTAACTCCAGTGTTAACTGTCCATAGCTGAGTAGGATAAGGTAGGTCTACATTTAACTCCTGTATTAACTGTCCACAGCTGAGTAGGATAAGGTAGGTCTACTCCAGTAGGGTTTTCAGGACTGACGCTTTGGTCAGGCCAGATGTGACAAGTGTGCTTGCATTATTGTAGGTATGCCACTGGCCTACACAATATTTAAATAATAGTGATACTAAATATTTAATTATATATTTTGTAAAAAAAATAAAAAAAAAAAAAAATTAAAGTAACATGTAATAGTAATATTAATATATTACACTTGCTCAGAGAGCAATATGTAACAAAATATATCACTTTAAAATGGAGTCAATGATTAAAAAGTAGGTATATTAGAGAAACAAAGTAAAATGCCCAACACTGGCCGTTGGCCCATAGAAGCAGAAAGCTGCTTCAATGTATGTTTAGTTGCCATTTGTTTGGGAACAAGCAAGCAGGCCTGAGGCATACTTGGGGCATACTTAGGCAGGCAGTCATGTAGGTATAGGAAGATGCAAGACCATTGAGAGCTTTATAGACAAGTAAAATCATTTTAAAATGAATTTTAAAGGCAACCGGAAGCCAATGCTATGCAGCTAAAATTATATAGTTATTATAGTTATATATGCAATATGTTCTCTCAGCTTAGTTTTAGTTAAAAGTCTGAATGCCGCATTTTGGACAAGTTGTAAACTTTGGGATTCCCGATAAAAAGTGCATTTTTAGCATCATCCAAAGACGAATAGGCCCTGATTCGTGCAATGTTTCTAAGGTGAAAAAGGGCAATCTTGGTAACCTGATTTTAATGCAGTTTTTTATTTATATATATATATATATTATACATGTTTTGTTGGTGGCCAACATTTTATTTAATTTTAAACCTAAGCTGCTGTCCACATTCTCAAATATGAATGAAATAGTATTTAACGCTGTAGGCTCTACAGGCTGTTTGTTTACATTGCAAAACAAGATGGCAGCCTTTAATTAATAATAGCTTAAATTTTAATCACAGGTTACAGGTTTAATTTAATCACAGATCTGTTAAGCAGCTGCTTAAAAATAACAGGTGCAGCTCAACTCAAATTAAAATGAATCCTTGATCAACCAAATCTGTGATTAACACTAAACTAAGCTTTATTTAATCTCTCTTTGTGCAAACCGTAACCGATTAAAACATGGATTAAATAATGACAACACATCTAGAGCTACTCGTTAATCACAGCAAACATGTTAAAAGATGTGAAATTCCTCAACTCAGTCGATTATGGGGCCGATTTTGAGCGTTGCTTGGGCTATAACAGGCCACTATTCCTAAACTAAAGTATTCCTGAGCTTTCGGCAATCACAAAAAGAAAAATTAAAGCTCTGACTTCCTGTTTTTCTCCTCCTTTCTGAAGACTTTTCCATCAGGTTGCTTCTTCCATGTCAGCTTGACGTCTCCACTCACCCCTTGCTGCTTCAGTTTCTCTTTCATCTGCAGACACATAGAGGTAAACAGGCATTACCTTCTCCCCACAGTCGGGGCAGTGGCTAGAGCCATTTAGAGGAAGAGTTGAGACACTGATTGTCAACAGAACAGCCCAGTCACGTGGTTCATGCAGAGTTATAGTGACTAACTGGAGTTCAAATACATTGTTTTTAACGAGAGTGGCACAAATAAGAGCTATTGTAGGTGCATATGCTAAATAAGAACTGTTTTAAAGTACTGTTCAGTGACAAATAAACTAAAGTCTGTAATGTTTATGTTGTACTATTATTAAAGAACAACGTGAAATAAAGGGACTTAAAGTCATTAAAGCTAGACTATTGCCTCAGAATGTCCAGTTCAGTTTGTGAATCAGGTGATATTGCAGAAGCTAGTATTCGGCGCTTCAATATAATTATTATTGTTTGCAAATCATAAGACAAATATCGGAAAATAACCTGTGACACATCTTCTTTAATTTTTGCAAATTATCTGCATTGATAATTTGTTTACGAGTTCACAGCCATTATTGCAGAATGTTTTTTCCAGACTTGTCGGCTGGTCCCTATTAAATGGGAATCGCAAGGTTTAGTTTGTATGGCTGTGTCGTTTTTTTTATTTTTTATTATTATTTCTTTGAACAGACTGAAGATGAAGATATCCTACAATAAACACTACTGTTATTAACCTCAGTGGACCTCTCTCTGGTTCAGCTGTGATGTTGGACTTGGACTTGAATGGAGATACGTCCAGCTGCAGACCTAGCCTAGGAGTGGACGTGCCTCACAGTTGATGTGATGACCTGTTGTTGTAGGCCTAAGGCCATGCTCTGCAGCCCGAGACACAAAACCCTAGCCTCCTCCAACCGTAACCCTAATCCTAAATGCCCGACCCTCAACCTAACCTGGTTGAGTGGTTGAGCGTCGGGGATTTAGGCTTAGGGTTACGGTTGGAGAGGTCTAGGGTTTTGCTACAAACATTGCTACACACTTCTCTAAACCTACTCCTAAGTGTAGACTTAGACCCACACAATATTTCAGGTTCCTTGATGACATATTTGGAACATGGACTCATTCAGAACAAGAGTTCCAAGAATTCATTAATATTTTAAACACACACCATAGATCAATTACAATCAAATACACTACAAGCACAGAAAAAATTGATTTCCTAGATGTTACAGTATTCAAAGGACCAAACTTTAGCACAAGCGGGAAACTGGATCTTAAAGTTTACTTTAAAGAAACAGACACACATGCACTTTTACATAAAACATCCTTCCACCCACCACACACATACAGAGGTATAGTGAAATCACAACTTCTAAGATTCAGTCGCATCTGTACACAACAAAGCGATTTTAAATTAGCATGTAAAACTCTATTTAATGCCCTAAAACAACGGGGGTACACAAGGACCTTTCTAAGAAACACCTTTGACACCTTTCGAGAGGTGAAAGAGAGGGATGGAAGACCCCAAATTGCTCTAGTAACCACATATTCAACATTAAGCAAAATAGCTAGCATAAGGATCAAAAGAAACTTTGCAAGAAGAGCAGAATATCCACTAGAGGGGTACAAAGTAATACCCGCCTACAGAAAAAATAAAAACTTAAAAGATTACCTAGTCCACAGCAAACTCAAAGGAACAAACAGAACCCTCCCTAAAAGTCCAGATTACTTTAAACCCAAACCACTAGTGAAGAATAGATCAACGAAAATCATGATAGGGATAAAACAAAACATTACAGCGGCCACAAAAAACTGTGTCTATCTAATCACATGCAACAAATGCAAGTTACAATATGTAGGGGAAACCAGAAACACAATAGCAGATAGACTCAACCAACATAGATATAACATAAAAAATGCCAAAGAGATGTCCCTAATAGTAGAACATTTTATGGGACATGGAATTGGGGCAATGGAAGTGTGTGGATTAGAATCCAATCAAACATGGACAGAGGGAGAGAGAAAGTTTGCAGAAAAACAATGGATTTTAAAACTTAACACAACATTTCCACAAGGCTTAAATCACTATGAAAGATAATTAAGATTATTTATCTCAGACCTATAGACTCCTTCAACAAAGATGGCGAATGCAAATATTCTCTGTATTGTACTCATACATAATGTTGTAAGATACAAAACATTGAAGTCTTTTACCACAAACCTAACTGCAAGCTAAGATGGTGCTGATAAGCAGCCTACTGAGAAGTATCGCTTTATAACGGTAGAAGTGGGTGGGACATGGCAACAGCCAACAGCGTGTGACGTCATCATTCACATCAACTCTGAGCCACGTCCACTCCTGGGCTAAATCTGCAGCTGGAGCCTTTTGCTTGAATGTACAACAGTCTAGAGACACTGACCTGCTTCAAGATGGCCTCCATCACAGCAGGATCATTCAGGTCCACAGTCGGGTCGCTAATCTTCACTTTCAACACCTGCTTCCTCACCTGCGTCTCACCTGCGACAGTTTAGACACAAGGGCATGTTTAGTTATAGACATACCAACAGTCACCCAGACGCACTCAACAAACCCAAACCTGACTCAGCCATGTGTGATTTTTAACCTCCAGTCTGAGTAATGGACTGACTGTATAGGACTGTGTTTATGTCTAACCAACATATTCACCCTGTGGAGGCGATGGAGGACTCTATATGGAGGCTGTGTTTATGATGCTAAACTAACTAAGGCATTAGCATTTCTGAACCAGTTGTAAACACACTTGCTTAACACACACACACACACACACACACACACACACACAAACTCAGTTTCAGCTACCTTCACATCTGGGCACCGGGCAGTTCTCCCAATATGTGCTTGCGTCAGTGGTGTAGCACCATGGCATCTCCCCCGTGGCTGGATTACGGCAGTAGTTCTTCTTCAGGCCTCTGACAAAAATATAGGTACAGTATTACTGTATGTTGGTAGAAAGACATACAGACAGATAGAATAATACAGATAGATAGATAGATAGATAGATAGATAGATAGATAGATAGATAGATAGATAGATAGATAGATAGATAGATAGATAGATAGATAGATAGATAGATAGATAGATAGATAGATAGATAGATAGATATGACATTGTAGATAGATATTTTGGCAGGGTGTTCTTACGCGCGTGGGTAGTTGGCAGGTGTGTAGGTGTGTGCATTTGGTTTCTGTGCCGACCAGCTCTGGCAGGTTCTGCCAGAAACCGTCTGGCTAACGGTCCCACGATAGTTTTTACCATTGGAAGTGAAGCAGGTTATATCAGGTTTGATGGTAGTGGTCTCTGATGACAAGAGAAAAGTAGATGAAGTCTGCAGTTCTCACCCTGGACGTGTTCTAACTGTACTACAACTGTCATGTGAGTAGCTTGACACACCAAGTCACCCAGAAACGAGCAACGAAACCCAAAACTAACTTGGCCAATGTGTGATTTTTAACCTCCAGTCTGAGTAATGGACTGACTGATTGTATAGGACTGTGTTTGTCACACACACACACGCAGTTTCTCTGCACACACACACACACACACACACACGCACACACACACACACACACACACACACACACACACACACACACACACACACACACACACACACAATAGCTACACGCAGTTTCTCTGCAAAAACTAACAGCTACCTGGCCTGGGAAGGTCTTCACATCTGGGCACCGGACATAACTCCCATTTTTTGCCTGGGTCAGTGGTGTGGCACCATGGCATCCGATACTTGTTTGGACTACGGCAGTAGTTCTTCTCCAGGCCTCTGACAAAAATATAGGGACAGTATTACTGTATGTTGGTAGAAAGACAGGCAGACAGATAGAATGATACAGATAGACAGACAGACAGACAGACAGACAGACAGACAGACAGACAGACAGACAGACAGACAGACAGACAGACAGACAGACAGACAGACAGACAGACAGACAGACAGACAGACAGACAGACAGACAGATAGATACGACGTTGTAGACAGATATTTTGGCAGAGTGTTCTTACGCGAGTGGGTAGTTGGCAGGTGCGAAGTTGTGTGTTTGAGGTGTCTGTGCTGACCAGCTCTGGCAGGTTTTGCCAGAGATCGTCTTGGCAACGGTCCCACGATAGTTTTCACCTTTGGAAGTGTAACAGGTCAGATCGGGTTCGATGGTAGTGGTCTCTGAGAATAAGAGAAAAGTAGATGAAGACTGCAGTTCTCACCCTGGACGTGGTCTGATCGTACTACATTTGTTTTGTTTGTCTGTATAGTTATAGTTAATGTGTGAATGTGTGTATAGTTAAACACACACTAAAAGCCACCCAGAAGCGAGCAACAAAACCCAAACCTTACTCTGCACTAAAGATAGTGCGACATACTCGCACGCTTACGCCCACACACACGCACATACGCACACACACACACACACACACACACACACACACACACACACACACACACACACACACACACACACACACACACACACACACACACACACACACACACACACACACACACACACACACACACACACACACAGCATAAATTCAGTTTCTCTGCAAAAACTAACAGCTACCTGGCCTGGGAAGGTCTTCACATCTGGGCACTGGGCAGTACTGGGCAGTGTCTGAGCCAGTGGTGTAGCACCATGGCTTCTGTGCCCCATTTGGATTACGGCAGTAGTTCTTGTCCAGACCTCTGACAAAATATAGCTACAGTATTACTGTATGTTGAGACAGACAGACAAACAGACATACAGATAGACAGATATTTTGGCAGGGTGTTCTTACGTGTGTGGGTAGTGTTGGGGCCCCAGCTTGGTTGGGTGCGGACCCAGTGTCGACCAGCTCTGGCAGGTTTTGCCAGAGACCGTCCAGGCAATGGTCCCACGATAGTTCGCACCATTGGATGTGTAGCAGGCCATCTCAGGTTCAATCTCCTGAACCGGGGGACTGGGCGGGCCAGGGACCGGGCCCTGGCTGTCTGTAGCAATAGTACAACATAAGACCTGGTTACTGTACAATACTGTTGGTTTAAAAACTGCTAGCAATATGCGCATCATGCAGCGCTGTGCAGCAGTGCAGCAGTCTTCATGAATGGGCTTCTAGATGTAAAGTCATTTGTGTAAAGGCTGTAATGGTTACGTTTGAACGAACTAACCTTTCAAAATTTTCCTGAGAGGGTACAAATGTGAACCAAATGGACCCTAGCGGGTCGTTTGGTCTGAAAGAAAAATCTTTAACATGGTGAAATACATCTTGGTGATGTCATCAGATGTATTTCACCATGTTAATGATTTTTTCAGACCTCCATTTTTAGGAAATACAAAATTGGGGGATTTTTTTTTTCATGATGTCCACACAACATCTCTAAGGTATATTAATGGCGTATTAAAATGTTGAAAATGGGTGGTATTCCCCTTTAATTTGATAATGTCTCAAGGGCCAAATGAAATTACACGGCGGGCCAAATTTGGCCCGTGGGCCAGAGTTTGACACCCATGGGTTGTAATGGTTATGCGCTGTTTTTGTTGGCCACTTTGTCTGACATCATGAATAGGCCAATAGAAGTCCACATATAGGCATAGCTGACTTAGCTGCTTCCCCTGCTGTTACTGTACTTGGACAACAAGACTAGAGTCTAGTTCTTTACATTTTCCCATTCAGTAACACCATTACAGTTACTGTGTTTTCAATGGGTTCGTTAGTAGTTACCCATGCTACAGAATGCAATATTTAAAATGATTTGAAACGCTACTCTACTAGCTAACTACCGTACATTATTATGTCACTATTTTTGTAAAAAATAAAAACATTTGGGAATCAAACCACTGCTGTGCTGAACACTGATCATAGACAGGGAAACGGCACAGGAACGCGATAAAAGGGTGTACCAAACTTTTCTCAGTTGATTCCTATGTATTTTTTTCTGTAGAATCCATTTCTGAGACATACATGTTTATGCATATTTATTATTTAATGAGATAATTAGCATATTTAAATATGCTAATTATCAATTAATTATGCGAAACATAAAAATGTACATCGCAGAATTGGATTTTACTGGAAAAAATACATCAGGATCAACTGAGAAAGGTTTGGTGAAGCATTTTATGATTGTATTATATTTTTTTCCTGCTATTTCCACCCATGTGTCAAGTAATTTGACATGTGGGTAAAAATAACAGAGAAAGCGCTGTAACTATTCAGTAAAAAGCTTTTTTTATGAAACTTTTCTCAGTTGATCCTTATGTATTTTTCCTGTAGAATTCATTTCTGTAATGTGCATTTTTGTTTTGTGCATACTTAATGAGATAATTAGCATATTGGATATTTTCGGAAATAAGAGGGAAAACCCTATAACCAAAAGATGAAAGGCTTTACCAAACTTTTCTCAGTTGATCCTGATGTATTCTGTCATGTAGAATCAATTTCTGCAATTTACATTATTATGGTGTGCATACGTAATGAGATAATTAGCATATTAGACATATTTTCGGAAATAACAGGGAAACCCCAACCAAATGATGAAAGGCTTTACCAAACTTTTCTCAGTGGATCCTTATGTGTTTTGTCATGTAGAATCCATTTCTGCAATGTAGATTTTTATATTGTTTATACTTAATGAGATCATTAGCATGTTTGTCACAGCATATTTGGGCGGAAATAACAGGGATCAGGGATCCAATCAGGGTGGAGAGGGCCTTTCTTACAATCGTGATTTTGTGTGATCGTTCATTTTTACAGAACACAGCTCTCAATGAGGACATTATCACCTTTACAGTCAAAGCCAGGTTACAGATCCTTCCCACCAAACTCAACCTCTCCCTCTGGTTCCCCTCAACCCATGCACCTCCCCAGATAGCAAAATGCATTGATTCAATGTTGAATTTTGGTTAGATAACCAGAATTCAACGTTGAATCAATGCATTTTGCTATCTGGGTCATTGCTTGCATCACACCACAGGGCCTGTTACAGAAACTATGTCACACATTCTGAATGGGTGTTATGCCTATAAAGGACTTTACATAGCACGCCACGACAGAATAGTTGATCTCATAACAAAGGACATATCTAAACATTTTGCACTATCTGTGAGAATGTACAAACATTCCTGTGTCAAACCATCTATGTTTCAACTCTGTACTGAAAATCCTGAAATCTTTGCACCTCTCTCTGCTAATACACCAGATGTTATTGTTGTTGATGAAGAGAACAGATCAGTTTCCGTTCTTGAAGTGGCCTGCACCTTTGACTCTAGCTTAGAAGAAGCCTTTATGACCAAAGTCATTAAATACCAGCCGCTTCTCCAGACCATCATGGAGCTAGGCTATAGGTGCAATCTATTTGTGTTTATCTTTGGCAGCCTAGGACATGTACACAGGTTGGTTGTAAGAGGCTTCCAACAACTTGGGATGTCAAAAAGAGCAGACAAACAGCTTGCAAAATTCTGTGCAGTTTCTTCTACTATTGGTAGCCGCCCGGCAAATATGGCGACGACGCTGTTACTTGTACCCCTGAGGGGTGTTTAGGTACCTGTCCGGGTTTTGTTGACTGTATTCTGTACTGCACCTTGTAAATATTTGTGTCCTTGTACTGTATCTCCTATGTGGACATAAATAAATGATTAAAATGTGCGTGCGCGTATTGTATGCAAACTCTTGAAAGTGGCACCTTTCATATGCTATCCTCATAGAAGAGAATAAAGTTAATATGATACATTATATTTGTTTTATTGAAACATATACAATGTTATAATTTATAAGAATTATATATGACATTCAGATGACAACATATATAAGATCAAAGTGGCTTGTATGGAAGGTGCCACTTCCAAGATTTCGCATAATATGCGAAATCTTGGAAATGTTGTATATTATACAACATTTATATAAAAATGTTCCATATGGGGACAACCAGTTCATGGAGACAGTACTTTAGGATCTAGCACAATGACAGGTACATTCTGCTTTGGAGTGGATTATCCCTTTATGTAAATAGCCATGAATGGTTTGGTGTTCAGGGGTGGATGTACCATTTCCACAATTGGGGGGCAGGAGAAAATGGTACATACCATTTTCAGTTACAGGACTTTCATTATGCAAGTAAGTATCAAATAACATCAGTTGTTGAAGTTGCAACAGAGACGCAACATGCATAAAGCTAAAGGTCTGACTCAGAGAGTTTTCTGTTTTCAAAGATGGCATGGTGTTGGTTTAGTGGTGAGTAGTAGTAGTGCTTCAAATCATTTTAAATATACGCACTTTAATTTGAAACATGGATGGATTGGGGGTCAAATCAACTAATGATTCCCGAGCGCGGCGCACGCTGCAGTTCACCGCTCCAAGAGATGGGTCAAAAGCGAAGAACTAATTTCACTGCGGTAACGTGAGTGACTAATCTGACGACTTTGACTTTGATATCTTGGGTTGTTTTGCATGCCATAGTGTTTTGTGGGGCAGACTGGGCATTTAGGGCGGCATTGCCCCCCATGCCCATGCCTAGATCCGCCCTGTTGGTGTTATGTACTTACCTGCCAAAGCAATGAAGAGCATGAAGAGCTGGCACAACATGTTGCACTTTGCTGCCATTGAGAGGCGCTGTTTGTCTTGATTTGTAGGACTGAAAATTCAAGAAGATTGGATGCAAATAAACCTCTGGTACTTTGTTGCCTCTGGCAAAATAAGTGATCACTTATTTGTTATCTGTCGTCATCTGATCGATCGATCCCTTCCTTCCTTTGTTTGTTTGAGGTTTATTGTTTATTTGTTTATTTAATAATTTATTTTTATTATTATTAATGATGTCTCAATACACTCATTTAATTTCCATTCCAATCCCACAATACAATGATTTCTGTGTTAGCTGATTCCGATAGCAGAGAATAATATATCCAGTATATAATAATAGAAAAAATGGAGAAAAAAAAAAAAGATCTTGAAAATCTTGAAGTCCACAAACCGGAAATAGCAAATAGGAGGGGGGACGTGGGGGGACACGGCATCCCCCCACTTCTCACATCTAGAATATTTTGGGGGCAAAAGTAGGCCTATGTTTTTTGTGTTGTCATTTACTTTTATGGATACAATTAGGCATTGTCAACAATCTTCGCTATTCGCTATGAAAGAACAGAGATTTGCACTGCATTTCTCCCAAAATAACAGACAATTAATTACTCAATACAACTTAAAACACCAAAAGTGCAGTAGAGAATGGATTTAAAAAGCTACCTTTTGATGGCATTCATTTCAATGTAAAAACATAACCATTTTGCTATGACGTTAACCCAAACTACTATGAATAAGGCTCAGTCACAATATTCCAACTAATTACCTTGAAAGTGTGAGTTTCAGTGTGTCATTGTCCCTGGCGTCTCCTTGCAGCTTGTTGCTTGATGTCTGCAGGTCATCAGACTATTGATCTTCCTCCTTCCCCTTTCCTCTCATGTAAAACAATCTCAGAGCCTATACAGTATGTAAAACATCATGCCACATTTAATGTTTTATGCAGAGACTCCGGAGGTTGTCGCTTCATTTACTGCAGGTTCCTCCTGGATCCTATTTGTGTGTGCGCGTGTATGTGCGCACACGTGTGTGTGTGTGTGTGTGCGCGCGCGTGTGTGCGCGCGCGTGTGTGCGCGCGCGTGTGTGCGCGCGCGTGTGCGCGCGCGCGTGTGTGTGTGTGTGTGTGTGTGTGTGTGTGTGTGTGTGTGTGTGCCTGTTTCATTGGTTTGACCTTTGCTCATTAGAAAGAAGGAAAGCAAAGCCAAACAAAAATAAGCTTCAGAATATGTATGATGTACCGATATTAAAGGGGAATTCCACCCATTTTCATGCTTTTTTCTGAGATTGTACAAATGGAACCAAATGGACCCGTTGGTGAAGCACAACTAGATGATGTCATCAAGTTGTGTTTCACTATATGTTAATGATTTTATTATATATTATATTAATGACATAAAGTTGAAAATGGGTGGAATCCACCTTTAAGCATAGCCAAATCTCAAGTCAGGCAGTATCAACTCTTCAACCCCGGTCAGCAGTCTATTTTCTGTTTTTGTAGCATGAGGCAGCTTGATGTAAAGTACATCCCCTGGACGTGACGCTAGTATGACGCTGCCATGTAGGGAGGCATTGGGTCCCATTTTTTAGAGTCGTCGGTACGATCCCGGCCGAGAATCGAACCCCGACCTCCCAATCTCAGGGCGGACACTCTAACCCATACCTGGGCATCATGCAGCCTGGGGGCCAAATGCGGCACTTTGGCTGACTCTGACCGGCCCGTGAAAGGGTTTTAAACCAGTGGCCCGGGGACCACCAGTGGCCCTTGAGAGAGTTCCAGTTAAATATGGAAAGTTGGTTATACAGATGTAACTCTTTGAGAGCGAAAAAAATTTACTCTTTCAAGATAAAATATTCATCATGTGAATTATCACAAGTCTAGAGAATGTACAAGATTAATGGTCATTTTGATCTGTCTGTTGGATTGTTTTGTTTCCCAAATCCAGCCTGATGTTGTGGACAAAAGCAAAATATATTCTTTAGTTTTGGGGTCTGTATGGCATCAAATGTCATCAAATGGAGGTCTGTGACTCAAATTCTGAATAAATAGGTGTCAAAATGGTTGGTCTTATGCTTACTTTTATCTTGAAATTAAATTAGTACTATGCAGACTTTAGTTCAGCCTTTAGTCTTGGCCCTCCACAATATTTTATGCATCTCATTTGGCCCTTTGGGGAAAAATAATTGCCCAGCTCTGCTCTAACCACACAAGGCCACTGAGTTGGTACATTATTTCTCTCATGCATAGAGGGTTTTTCTCAATGCCTCGGCCGGGCAACGCTCACTCCTTATCTGTCACTCGCCATTGGGTGTCGGCCATATTTACTTAACCCTTACACCGCCGCGGTCGAACAACAGCAACTGTATTCCCTCTGAACAGAAGCGCAGAATCTGAAGCCATGGTGCAGATGATGTCATCAAGTTGTGTTTCACTATATGTTAATGATTTTTTTCAGACCTCTGTTTCTATAGGAAACACAGAATGGGGTAACCGTTTTGTCATGCCCACATAACATCTCTAAGGTATATTAATGACATTAAAAAAAAAGTTGAAAATGGGTGGAATTCACCTTTAAGCATAGCCAAATTTCAAGTCAGGCAGTTCAACTCTTCAACCCCCAAAAATATAAGTAAAGTAAGTAAGTCTCGTCAAACCATGAGGCCTCCTGTTTTTGTAGCATGAGGCAGCTTGATGTAAAGTACATCCCCTGGACGTGATGCTAGTATGACGCTGCCATGTAGGGAGGCATTGGGTCCCATTTTTTAGTCATCGGTACGATCCCGGCCGGGGAACCCCGACCTCCCAATCTCAGGGCAGACACTCTAACCACAGGGCCATTGAGTTGGTACATTATTTCTCTCATGCATTTCTCTAAGCCTCACTCGCCATCGGGTGTCGGCCATATTTACTTAACCCCAGGGGCGGATATAACATGTCCCATTTGGGGGGGCAAGAGAACATGTTGGAGGGGCAAGAGAACATGGTATGGATGCGACTTCATCGCCCGTGGCACGAAGCAACACGGGCAATGAAGCCGCCGGTTACAGGGCTTTTATTAGTCAAGTAAAGCATCAAAAATAACATCAGCTGTTGTTGAAATTGCATTCAGCATGCATAAAGCTAAAGGTCTGACTCTGAGAGTTTTCTGTTTTCAATGATGAAATGCTGTTGGTTTAGTGGTGCCAAAATTGTAGATAGTAGCAGTAGTAGTGTTTCAAATCATTTTAAATATAAGCACTTTAATTTGAAATATCTTGGGTTGTTTTGCATGGCATCGTGTTTGGGGGGGGGCAGACTGGGTATTTAGGGGGGCATTGCCCCCCCATGCCCATGCCTAGATCCGCCCCTGCTTAACCCTTATACTGCCGCGGTTGAACAACAGCCACTGTATTCCCTCTGAACGGAAGCACAGAATCTGAAGCCATGGTGCAGAAAATGTTCAATCCAAAAACATGAATTATGACGCAAAAACTTTTTTTAAATACTATTATTATTATTTATGGTACTTTGTCACCTCACAGGATTGTTCTTTTCGGGGGGTGGGGAGCATTTACAAGAAGAATGAGAAAAAATGCCGTTACAAAAAGAACGTGAGGTTTTGAAATATAAACTCCAAATAACGTCACAAGGCAGCGTCGTGTCAGCCAATGGGATTTACAGGCTGCTAAAAAAAGGGGAAAAAAGAAGAAAAAACAAACAAATGTCCAATATAATACAAGAATATAGAATATACAGTATATATATACACATTAGTAAAAACCAACATTATGACATACGTGGACGTCTTGGGTGAAAGCTCAATGCTGTGTCGAATATCTGAGGTGTGTGTGTGTGTGTGTGTGTGTGTGTGTGTGTGTGTGTGTGTGTGTGTGTGTGTGTGTGTGTGTGTGTGTCGTTTTCATATCCCATCAGGCCTGCTTGTATTCATTCTGTACAGTCTACACAAACACGCCGTACAACAACTCAAACGTTGCAACAGTTCATGTTCTTGCTATTATTGTGCATTCCTTCACTTGTGCACTCAAGTCCAGCCTTTAGTACACACAGGAGAAAGAGGATAAAAACATAAAAACACACAACGGGTCTTGTCTTTTTTTTTTTTTTTTAGGATTCCACGTAAAGCTAAATACATCTTTGGCAAAAGCAACTGAAAGTTAAGTCCGAAAATGTAGAAAACCCAAGAGAGCTGAAATTTCAGCGGGTTCTTATTAATTCGAGTCCCAACAAAACAAGTGTCGGGGCTGGGCCTATAATCTAGAGCAGAAAATCTTTAGTTTTGGGGTCTGTGGGGCTAAAATGTCCTCAAATGGTGGTCCGTGGCTCAAATTCTGAATAAATAGTGGGCCCTGGTATGAAAAAGGTTGAAAAAACCACTGGTGTAGAGTCTCGAAAATGATTCGGTCATTCAGATGTTTAGCAATGATTCTAACATTGGATTCCCCTGAATACAATGTTACAGATCTATAAGATCTAATCATTTAGATGGGGACCACCCCCAAAAAAGGACCACTGGTGGTCCCCCAGACCAACGGGTTGAAAACCACTCCCCCAGAAGCCTCATGTGTCCCAAATCATTCGGCGAAAAGAGCCGTGACGGAGGAGATATTACATATTTTGAAACTGTAAGAATAACAACAACAAAAGAATACCTGTATATTCCTTACAGTTAAATGATTGACCAATAACTCAGTTTTCCTGGTGTGGTTACAAGTCACAGAGCTTTTAGTGTCATGGATGAACAAAAACACAAAAAGAAGATATACAAACTGAAATATGGACCGTTGACATCTCCGGATGTCCATGTGTCCATATAAATATAAAGTATGTGTCTTTAAAATGTCATTTTAAGACGTATGCTATCGAACAATCGTTTTTTTTTCCTACACCTCCCACACTGAAGAGTTTCAGATATCAAATCAATATCACTATATACTGTATATACAAAACGTGTACATTATAAACAGCGGTGTCTCTCTATACAAAACGGCGACAATGTGACAAAAATAAATCAAAAACAAGAACATCTGGAGTGTCAAACTCCATACAGTAAATTAAAACATGTTACAGCTATAGACAGTGCAGTTATATATAATATATACTGTATATAGACAACAACACCCAATGCATCATATGGCGGTATACTTGTAAGCAAAATGGAAAATACGGACATTACAGAATTCGGCTTTCCCTAACCCAGGTTTGAACAAGAGACGACTGAATGCAGATAGACCACAGGATGTTGTTTTTAAATTTCGGACATGACTCTATAGATTCTACAAATTTTTGCTCTGAAAGAACATTATAATATTCAAAGACATGGGTTGGAGGGTGATTCTCGGCGTTTCACGCACCGGTCAGAAATAGCCTTGTTTGAAAAAAAAAAAAAAAAAATGAGCTTGTACATGTCTTATTTCGCTGGCGGCGCAACATTAGTGACACAACCGAGAATTAAAGTAAAGGCTTTAGGCTAGAAGAGTGACACCACCAGTAGGTCAGGTTTCAGTAGGGCCAATAGAGGTTTTTCCACTGGACAGACTGTATATCAGTGTTGTTTTTGGCAGCAAATGTATATATTTGTTAGTTTATTGATCATAGTCTTTGGAATGAAACTTCATCCAGTGTTAAGCCACATTTCAGTCACCTGGAATGTTCGTGTTCTTCTAGTTTAAGTCGACTAAACGTCATGTGATTTGAGTCAATACATCCATGGTGGATTTAGTCGACTAAAAAAGGTATTTTTGGCCCGGCTCATTTTCAGCACGCAATGACTTAAATGACTTCTTAAATGAATTCTATTCTCTTCCTGGCATTTTAGTCTATATTTGAAAATTTCAATATGTTTTAATCATCACGGCTTAGTTTTCCTTTAGTTTCCGACTTCATCGGTGGAGAAAAAAGGTAGTTTATGTCGAATATTTCCCTGTAAAACGTCTGCAGAGCATGGCTTTGAAATGCTATCCCATGGTTGGTTTTCGACTGTTCTTCCTGCACGTTTTGTCTGCATTCAGTTTTATTTGCGCGAAGCACCGACAACATGTAAAACAGAACAAAAACAAAAGAAAAAAAAATGTCCAAGATTCCCTGAACCATGTAGGAGACTTAAATAAGACTAAATAAATAAGTAAGCGTCTCTGTGACACACACTTATCAAACTCAACAACAACAACAACAACAACAACAACCGTCATTATCTTTGGCAAAGCAGTGTGATAGTGTGAGGTTACCATAGATACTGTAATTGGTGTAAGACTAGTGTGATATAAAGGCTTTTACAGTATGCATTAGCATAGGAGTTTTCTTATAGGAGGAAAACAAAAAAAAGTCCTATCTCTTCAGCTTTTTAGTCGACGTATTTTCAGTTCGAAAAATACCAATTTTCTTTCCCCACCGTGAGAGAGAATTAGCGTGGTTTTCAATAGTGTTCCAGTTACCATTTTTGCGTCAACCCTTCCGATGTCACTTGACTCGACTCGATCCGCCTGTTACTTAACAAACACTTATAGCAAACGATCACCGCTGTCAGAATACAGAGACACATACATCACTTACAGCACCTTAGACGGTTCCATAACTACTGGAGCAGCATGTATATTCTACGCACCCACGGTGCTGAACGTATACGGACCCAACGTACAATATGACTCGACTTTCTTTAAAGATGGAGTGCCGTGATTTGTTTTTCTCCACCCTAAAACACGATCACCAGGTATTATTGCTATATAAGCGGGAGGAAGTATTTGTTAAAACTTTGTTTTTATTCGTCAGTCCATTGAATATGGTCTGGTTTGCCTGGTGGGTGTTGATGGGTTTAGCTGAACCCACCTGAACTGAAGCTGAAACATCTTTTGTTGTGTGATAAAGGGGGAGGAGTTAGGGGAGGGGCTGACACCCCCTCTTTAAAGATGGAAGGACCATTGTTTTCGTCACCCATGCAGTGCTCTATGATTGATATTGTTTTTAAAATGTAAAGTCTTACTTTTATTTATTTATCTGGCCACATCCACCAGTATGCACGGGTTTGTCCGGTCGACGGTGACGGGTGGAGATCCACCTGAACTGAAGCCACGCCCACAGCTGCATTATAAAAGGGCGGGGTTAGGGGAGGGGATGATATTGTGATGCCACTATATCAATGTGTTATTAGTCAACTCCGTAGACATACAAAACAGTAAGGGTACAAAGAAAAAAAAAGATCACAGCATTTCATCTTCAACTTTCATCTTTTCATATTAATAAGAGACCCTGCGCTCTCGGCTTTCTCAGGCATTTCAACGTCAACGCGAAACACGCTTATACTGACTGCTCGCACTTATTGCCGCTTCTCAAACAAACATTTGAACTTCTTCCGCTCGCCACACAAAGCCATCATTTCCTTCCGTTCTCCGGCTAAAAAAACAAAAAACAAAGAACACTCCGGTTCCTTCAGAACCACAAAGGACGACAATTATTGTTCGATCCTGCAGAATGGTAGCGACCAGAGGAAAGCTGGCTTCACTTTGTCCAAAAAGAGACAAACCGTTCTTTGGGAGACTTCATATACAGTTAACAGCTTAAACCCTATTATGCCTAGTGTCCTGAGCGCGTTTTGGTGTTTTATCTGTTGAAAAATAGCAGATCAACAAGCTCATGTCGCGCCACCGAGTGGCGCGACATGAGCTTGTTGTTCTGCTATTTTTGAAAAAATGTGAAGATGTGCTGCAAATCTCTGAATATGTTATTTTGGAAGCAAACATTTTTAACTCAAATTTTTGCATCTGGGGAATCCCTAGAACAACATGTTTTCAGATGGGGGTCTGCAGCCAAATATGGATAATTCTGGTGGTCCTTGGCATGAAACATGTTAGGCATCACTGACACAGGAACATAGATTTTTCAGAGAAACTAGAATCTGTCAGAATCTAGCATCAGAAACTAGAAACTAGTCACAAACTAGAATTTACTGTCAGAAAGTACAATCAGGTGTCAAATAGAATATATTCTTAGATTTGCGCATCATTTTTCACAATTTTTCAAAAATAGCAGAACAACAAGCTCATGTCGCGCCACTCGGTGGCGCGACATGAGCTTGTTGATCTGCTATTTTTCAACAGATAAAACACCAAAACGCGTTCAGGACACAAACGGTTAAACCCTATTATACCTAGTTGACTGGAGTCCACCAGGACTCTGTAGATCCGCTATTATCCCCATGTCTTCTCTAATAGTGTCCTGTAGCTCATGGACATGCCCAGGTCTTCTCTAATAGTGTCCTGTAGCTCATGGACATGCCCAGGTCTTCTCTAATAGTGTCCTGTAGCTCATGGACATGCCCAGGTCTTCTCTAATAGTGTCCTGTAGCTCATGGACATGCCCAGGTCTTCTCTAATAGTGTCCTGTAGCTCATGGACATGCCCAGGTCTTCTCTAATAGTGTCCTGTAGCTCATGGACATGTCCATGTCTTCTCTAATAGTGTCCTGTAGCTCATGGACATGTCCATGTCTTCTCTAATAGTGTCCTGTAGCTCATGGACATGCCCAGGTCTTCTCTAATAGTGTCCTGTAGCTCATGGACATGCCCAGGTCTTCTCTAATAGTGTCCTGTAGCTCATGGACATGTCCATGTCTTCTCTAATAGTGTCCTGTAGCTCATGGACATGCCCAGGTCTTCTCTAATAGTGTCCATAACTCATGGACATGTCCAGGTCTTCTCTAATAGTGTCCTGTAGCTCATGGACATGCCCAGGTCTTCTCTAATAGTGTCCTGTAGCTCATGGACATGTCCATGTCTTCTCTAATAGTGTCCTGTAGCTCATGGACATGTCCAGGTCTTCTCTAATAGTGTCCTGTAGCTCATGGACATGTCCATGTCTTCTCTAATAGTGTCCTGTAGCTCATGGACATGCCCATGTCTTCTCTAATAGTGTCCGTAGCTCATGGACATGCCCATGTCTTCTCTAATAGTGTCCGTAGCTCATGGACATGCCCATGTCTTCTCTAATAGTGTCCTGTAGCTCATAGACATGCCCAGGTCTTCTCTAATAGTGTCCTGTAGCTCATGGACATGCCCAGGTCTTCTCTAATAGTGTCCTGTAGCTCATGGACATGTCCAGGTCTTCTCTAATGGTGTCCGTAGCTCATGGACATGCCCAGGTCTTCTCTAATAGTGTCCTGTAGCTCATGGACATGTCCATGTCTTCTCTAATAGTGTCCTGTAGCTCATGGACATGCCCAGGTCTTCTCTAATAGTGTCCTGTAGCTCATGGACATGTCCATGTCTTCTCTAATAGTGTCCTGTAGCTCATGGACATGTCCATGTCTTCTCTAATAGTGTCCTGTAGCTCATGGACATGCCCATGTCTTCTCTAATAGTGTCCTGTAGCTCATGGACATGCCCATGTCTTCTCTAATAGTGTCCTGTAGCTCATGGACATGCCCATGTCTTCTCTAATAGTGTCCATAACTCATGGACATGTCCATGTCTTCTCTAATAGTGTCCGTAGCTCATGGACATCCCCATGCCCATCCCCAGGCCCAGACCCAGGCTCTCCCTCAGGCCTCGGAGCTGCTCTTCTCCCAGGCGGATCTTGTCCTCCAGCTGCTTCTGTTCCACCAGCAGAGCAGCCTTCATCTTCACAAAGTGACTGCAGAGAGACAGAGAGAGAGAGAGAGAGAGATGTTGGAGCGATGGAGTTTGAGATCCACTCGACCGCCGGGCGTCACCGGTGAATGGCTCGGTGCTCGATACATAAGTCTTACAAGCCGACAGGTGCGTGCTTCTGTGGCGACTGCATCGGAAATTCCTTGCTGGTTAAGAAAACTATCTTCAACTATTAATATTGAGGACAGTATTAGTTACCTGTAGTCTCTGTGCTCCTGTCGCACCACGAAATTTGGTGCAAAATCCTGACTTTTCCATGTATAAGCCGCACCTGACTATAAGCCGCACCAGACAACAAGCTTCATGTTAGAGCAGTGATTTTCAACCTTTTTGATCCCAGGGCCCACTATTTATTCAGCATTTGAGCTATAGACCACCATTTGACAACATTTTCACCCCACAGAACCCAAAACTAAAGATTCTTTTGGTTTTGTCCACAATTCCAGGATGTATTTTCACAAACAAACAGGCAAAACATGGACATCAAAATGTCCATGACTTATTAATTTAGATGGTGAATAATTTAGATGGTGAATATCATAACTCTTGAGAGTGCAAAAATGAAACCAAATGGACCCGCAAGGGTCCATTTGGTTTCATTTTTACGCTCTCAAAGAGTTACATCTGGTTAACCAGCTTTCAACCATTTAGTCTGGAGGGCCCACCTGGAACCCTCTCAGGGACCACTGGTGGTCCCCGGACCACCTTTTGAAAACCCCTGTTAAAAAAAACACCTGTAAAAATCCATAGATTGGCCGCACCGTTGTATAAGCCGCAGGGTCCAAAGCATGTGAAAAAAGTAGCGGCTTATAGTCCGGAAATTACGGTAGTTACCTGTAGTCTCGCACCTGTAGTCTCGCACCAGACAACAAGCTTCATGTTAGAGCAGTGATTTTCAACCGTTTTGATCCCAGGGCCCACTATTAATTCAGCATTTGAGCCATAGACCACTTTTTGACAACATTTTCACCCCACAGAACCCAAAACTAAAGATTCTTTTGGTTTTGTCCGCAATTCCAGGATGTATTTTTGCAAACAAACAGGCAAAACATGGAGATCAAAATGTCCATGACTTATTAATTAAGTGGTGCTAATTTAGATGGTGAATATCATAACTCTTGAGAGTGTAAAAATCCATAGTTTGGCCGCACCGTTGTATAAGCGGCATGGTCCAAAGCATGTGAAAAAAGTAGCGGTTTATAGTCCGGAAATTCCGGTAGTTACCTGTAGTCTCTGTGCTGCTCTGGGGTCAGACAGTGTAAACAGTATTAGTTACCTGTAGTCTCTGTGCTGCTCTGGGGTCAGACAGTGAGGACAGTATTAGTTACCTGTAGTCTCTGTGCTGCTCTGGGCTCAGACAGTGTAAACAGTATTAGTTACCTGTAGTCTCGGTGCTGCTCTGGGCTCAGACAGTGTAAACAGTATTAGTTACCTGTAGTCTCGGTGCTGCTCGGGGCTCAGACAGTGGGCCAGCACGCGGCCCACGGCCTGCTCTCGCCGGTCCACGTGGTCCTTCAGGTCCTGGGCCTCGGACAGCTGCCTCATGAGCTGACGCTTCTTCTCCAGCAGGGGGAGCTGCAGGGCAGAGAGAGAGAGATACAGTTCAAAACTACTTCAGGGCGGATCTAGGCATGGGCATGTAGGGGGGGGGGGGGGGGGGGGGGGGGGTCAGTGCCCCCCCCTAAATGCCCAGCCTGCCCCACCAAACACGATGGCATGCAAACAACCCAAGATATTTTAAATTAAAGTGCTTCTATTTAAAATGATTTGAAACACTACTACTGCTACTAACTAACTACAGCTGTCTCACCACTACTAAACCAACAGCATTTCATCATTGAAAACAGAAAACTCTCTGAGTCAGACCTTTAGCTTTATGCATGCTGTGTGTCTGTTGCAACTTCAACAAAACTGATGTTATTATTGATGCTTTACTTGTACACGTTTATGTTTGTGCATGCATTGTTTTATCTTGATTGTTTTACTCCCACTTTTGTAGAATGTAGTAGAATTGCTCTGGTCCAGTGGTTCCCAAAGTGGGATCCTGGGGATCCCCTCGAGGGGTCCTTGTGACAGTTCCAGGGGGTCTCCAGCTAAATGATAAGATTGGAATCCATTGGATTTGTCTGTAAATCAGAGAATGGACCTGGTTCCATTTGTGCACTGCAGGCTATATGTAAGAAATGTCAGAATTTCAATGACAGCTTTTAATTTATTTTTCTTAGAGCCTTCCACACCTCCTGAAAATATTTAGTATGTATGGCAATCATAGAGGTGGCAGTGGCCCTCCAAAGATGTCCTTATAGCCTCTGTCATGGCTGAACACTAGAAGGAGCCATAGTGCAGGGAAAAAGATGAGCTTTGAGTCAAGATTTGAAAATTACTATGAATTTGTATGCACAACTGCAGCTCCTGTGAGATTTTTTCTTTACATGCATCTATTTCAAAACAACATTGACTTTCCAATATAAAATTGGGGTCCCAGAGATAGGAATGCCATTCAATGGGGGCCAGTAGAATATTGCATGTCACACTGTGGGTCCTCAGTCCAATACGATGGTTGAGAATCTTAACAATCTTGTCCCTATTCAAGGCTGCTCGAACAGCACCTCGAGCGGCTTGGTTTCTTGAAACCCTCAATGCCACAATGTCTCTTCTACTACATGGCTCTGGTCCTCACCCTGTCCTGCTGGGCGGTGTCGGGGTCCAAGACGTCCAGGGAGCTCTCCACCCTCAGCAGCCGTCCGGACAGGGACAGGATGAGGCTGACCACCTTGTCCAGGTCCCCGATGAACATGCGGAACTTATCCACCTCGTTGGGCTTGCACACGCCCACCACCACACTCTCCACCTGGGAGGGGGAGAGAAGAGAGGGGGGTATCATTGAAATGGTACTTTCATTTGGGGAAAAACAGACCCGAAGTTCCTAAAAATCTACAGAAATGTCTCCAGAAAGACATTAAACACCAAGGCAGAGGAATGTTTGTTTGACTTGTAATCAGATCAGGTCAGAAGAGGCACGACCTACAAATAAGTAGAGAGAGAGAAGCAGGCAGGCGCGCACGCACACACACGAACACACAGCATGATACAGAACGACATACAGAGGTGACTGACTGACTGACAGAATTAACTAGTTAACACACCGACCGCCACTGCCACATCACGCAACTATTACATCAATAGTTACGCCCACCGCCATCGCCAACAATCGTTGTCAAACACTTGTTTGATCATAATGGGTCATAACGGTACTCATCATTAGCATCGTTAGCCACTATGGTGGCACTATGGAGGCTTCCATCTTACTGTTGTGTTAACTTGTACTGTCCAACGCACTAATACAGGTATTTACTGTGGCTCAGGAGGAAGAGCAGCAATGAGCCAAGGGTCGGCATTTCAATTCTCGGCTCCTCCTGCCTACATGTCGAAGTGTCCTTGGGCAAGACACTGAACCCCGAATTGCCTCCAGTGGTTGCCACCACTGGTTTGTGAATGTGGGAAGTGAGGACACTGGCGTCGACTGTTCGCCGCTCTACTAAGTGCTTTGAGTATACACTTGGTGCATAGAAAAGCAAAAAAATGCAAACAATTAATATGAGATGCTCATTTTCGGGCTGGAAAGCTCCACATTGATAAACACTGGCCGTATCAAACCACATTTTTTTCAGTGAATGCTAGCAGAAAAATATATTGACTGACTGACTGACTGACTGACTGACTGACTGACTGGCTGGCTGGCTGGCTGGCTGGCTGGCTGGCTGGCTGGCTGGCTGGCTGACTGACTGACTGAATGAATGAATGAATGAATGAATGAATGAATGAATGGCTGACTGACTGACTGACTGACTGACTGACTGACTGCTCACCTCATCTCCCAGCTGTGCGTTGGCTCTGATGTCATCCTGCAGGCCTCTCTGAGCCTCCCTGAGTACGCCCAGCTTCTTACGAAGACTCTCCATCAGCTGTTTCTGGAACGAGGACACCAAACCAAACAAAACACTGTCAGCGGCCACATAAAAGAGGTGTGTGTCTGTGTGTGTGCGTGCGCGCGCACAACGCGTCTACGTTAGGCTACCTTGTAAGACAGTTCGTCGACCTCGTCCCTGTCATCTCTGTCGGCGAAGTCTTTCATCTGAGACAGTAGCTGGGCCTTGGCTGCTGATGTGCTGTAATACGAAGAGCAACTGGAGCTGGCACCAGACCTCCTGGAGGGACACACACACACACACACACACACACACACACACACACGTTATTCAAACCAGTTCCTGTCCCCTCCATCAGGCTGGGGGGAGCCCAGGGGCGGATTGGCCATCTGGAGTACAAGGTGCACCCAGGGTGCGAGGCCCAGGCCAGGCAAACTAGTGTGCTTGCGCTGCTGGAGGCAGTGTTGCCAACTGCCAAGATCCAAAATGCACTAGTGGCACTTCCAAAATGCACTAGAATGTGCTAGATGCTCGCCTGGAACATACAGATCAAAATTAATCTACATTCTCTAGTGTAGACTAAGTTGGGCCAATTCACATGATGAATATTTTAACTCTTGAGGGTGTAAAAATGAAACCATTGGTTTCATTTTTACGCTCTCAAAGAGTTACATCTGGTTAACCAGCTGCCCCCCCCCCCAGGGTGGCCTGGCAAAGGCAAAATTGTCCCGGTGGGAAAATATGTGCCAATACGCCCCTGAATGGAGGTTACCAGTGCTTAATTTGTAACTCGGGAGGTGCCGGAGCGCACCTCACGCACATGCACGCGCGCACCCGCGCACCGAAAAACATGCGCAGAAAAGTCGATTTTGGAAGATTATTGTGTGTGTGCGTGCGTGCACGCATGCGTCTCTCTCTCTCTCTCTCAGACACACACGCAGCGTGTGTGTCTGAGAGAGAGAGAGAGAGAGAGAGAGAGAGAGAGAGAGAGAGAGAGAGACGCACTATGGCACACACACTTTGTGTGTGTGCCATAGTGTCAGCCGGTGGGAGCAGCAGCAGCAGCAGCAGTAGCCCCGCTAGTATAGCAACGTGTGAGAACTGTGAACTGTGTGAGCCTGCTGCCTGAGACTGAGCTGCGAGGCTGTGCGAGCGACCAAATCCCTCCCCGACTCTCGATAAACATCCCATAGCTGGGAAGGCTCAGCCTCAGAGTGGTATCCTATAGCAACGACTGAAATGAACGGGGATGTATTGGCTGGATTGCCACCATTGCCACTCATTTCTCCCGGATAGGTCTCTGCAGGTGGGGGAGCGCATGTGGAGCAAGGGGGAGCGGCGCTCCGCCTGGCTCCGGCAGAAATTAACCCCTGGAGGTTACGGATAAACCCAGCCAGAGAGAGGAATGTGAGATCGTGGGAAAAAAAGATGCGAGGTTGCAAACAGAGGCCTGAACCTGGACGCTTCAAATTGCACTTGGCGAATAACCCTGACTCAGATGCTCCCAAAGCAATTCAGAGACCGTAGGCTACAGTAAGCTGTTCATTATACTGTAAGAACGCATACTCATAACGGACTTAAAGGGGAATTCCACCCATTTTCCTCTCAGGCAAAAACCATTAACATGGTGAAATACATCTTAATCATGTCATCAAGATGTATTTCACCATGTTAATGTTTTTTTTCAGACCTCCATTTTTAGGAAATACAGAATTGGGGGAACTTTTTTTTTTATCATGTCCACACAACATCTCTAAGGTATATTAATAACATATTAAAATGTTGAAAATGGGTGGAGTTCCCCTTTAAGAACAACAACAAAAATACCATCTTGTGATTGTATAAAACCTGCTGGCAGTTAAAATGTGTCCAATATGACTAAAGTGGCTCAAAACACACATTGAACAGACATACACACACACACACATACCAAACAGCGATTTAATGAAATATTGACCCGCGGCTGCTAAGTAGGCCAAGCGGGAAGGAAGAGATTGACTCAGCTGGCAGTTATAATATGTCCAACATGACTAAGTAGCTTAAAGCTCCTCACATTAAAACAAAAACACACACACACACGCACACGTGGACGCACACAGCTATTTAATGAAATGTAGAGCCATGGGTCTGGCTGGAGTCAGAGAGCGGGAAAGGGGAAGAGATTGACTTTACAATGGAGCGTGGGGTGAGGAATGTGGTGGGAGAGAGAGAGACGGAATGAGCTTAGTGGCAGCAACAATTAGCTCCTGTACAAATCAAACCTCTCTGCGGAATTCATGCGTGCACACGTAGCGTGCTACTACACACACATTTTCGGCACGCACGCTTGCACAGACACAGACAGATACTGTACCTGCTAATTCTGCTGCCAGGTTTTGTCTATTTGACTTTCATCAATCCATCTTATTTTTTTGTAATAGTAGTTTTACCCTGTGATTTTGTACCCCTGTGTCAATTATCTAATGTGATCCTGGGCTCCACACGCTCTCTAGGACCCCGGTCCCCATATATGGGAGATATGAGGAAAGCGACGGACTTGAACTCATTGCGTCCTTCAAGCATGAGGAGTCCAAATTCCTCCTTTACACCTGACAGGGAGGAGGAGTTTCCCTGGTTGGACTTGTTGCGTGGAAGGAACACGTTATTCCCCTCTATCAGGCGCCCCGGCTGGCCAGGGGGAGGCAGTCTAGAGACCAGGATTACTACATGTTTTTGTGAGGGTATCTACCCTAGGGAACACAGGGAGAACATGAAACAGAAAGACCCTCGGGTATGGGCACTGATGATGCGGAGGAGGAAACACGCCACCAGCACCCACCAGTGAGAATCGAACCCAGGACCTTCTAGCTGTGAGGCAACAGTACTACCCACTGTGCCACTGTAGCAGAACAGAATCTTCAAACACTTATCCCTAGACTCTAGGGCCTAGAGAACGCCAGACTTCCCTCGACATTAGTAGCAAAACCCAAAACACACTTTTTTCCGACTGGTATCAGAACTCCCTCTCCTCTCTCTTACCGATCCAAACTGTCAGAGTTGTTGAGCTCCTCTTCGGTGGTGCTCCGGTAGTCTCTCCTCCAGCCGTCCAGCGGCGCGCCCAGCGACTCCCCCTCCCCGCCCTGGGGGAAGAGCTGCTCCAGGCTGAGCCCCTGCCTCATGGTCCTCATGGTCCTCTGGCCCTCGTCCTCCTCCTCCTCCTCCTCCGTCTCCTCCAACGTGGAGCGGCTCTCCGCCCGCTCCCTGCCCGACGGGGAGGAGGAGGAGGCTGCCTCCCCGGGGGCGGGCAGCGTGTCCATGTCCGTCTCCAGGACGGTCACCGGCAGAGCGAAGCACTGCAGCTCCGTGGTGATGGCGGGGAGGTGGTGGTGGTGGTGGTGGTCGCCCGGGAGACCGCCGCCCTCCTCCTCCTGGGAAGGATAGAGGATGAGAATTAAAAAAAGATTAGAACACTTTCCTTGGGGTCTTTTTATGGGTGTAATATGTGGGTTTAGATCAGGGGTGCCCAAAAGGTAGATGGTGATCTACCAAACCAGTAGATCACACAGGCCATGCAGGTAGATCACATGACAGTCCCATAAAATGTATAGATCTGTAACTCTTGAGAGGGTTAAAATAAACTCTTGAGTGTAAAATGAAACCAAATGGACCCGTAAGGGTCCATTTGGTTTCAATTTACACTCTTTAGAGTTAAATTATATTTAAAGATCTGAATTACATAATTTCAAGAGTCCACACAATTAGAAAATGGAGAATAATTGTCATTTTGGCCAACGTTTTGCCAGTTCTCATTCCCAATTGTGGACAAAACGTGAAAGTTATCAGCTAGTTATCATCAACAGTAAGTAACACCATCACCACTTTTTTTTTTTTGATGTGTAGATCTTGTTGAGCCAGTCATCTTGAAAGTAGCGCTCACGTCAAAAAAGTGTGGGCAGCCCTGGTTTAGATGTTTTAGATAGAGCAAAGTGTTCTCAGTAAAAGGGGAGCGATAAACGCACATGTTAACGGTAACACAGGCAACTTTTTAGCCAAAAATCAAAATAGATATGGCTATTTTTTTTGTTGCCTTTTCCCCCTCTACTTTGATGCTGCAGCTGTTTCCCTGCAGTCAGACACTTGCTTCTTCCTGCAGACGGTCCAGAACTTTTTTTTGTTGTCACCAACAAATCATGAAAAGAAAACATTCGTCTGTCCACAAACATCTCTAAAATAAATTAATAGCTTAGTAAAATGTTGAAACGGGTGGAATTTCCCTTTTTTTCTCGACCAAAAATCCTATACCTGGAAGTCGTCGATGTCGGTCTCCATGGGGATGTCGTCTAGCTCCGCCTCCAGGCTGTGGGCGGGGCTGGGGCTGAGCGTGGTCTCAGACTCGGTCCCCAGCTCCGGTTCCGGTTCCGGTTCTGTCACCGCCGCCGCTGTGCTGTTCAGGTTGTTCTGGGAGGAGGAGGAGGAGGAGGAGGAGGAGCGCAGGAACATTCTGCTGTTGTTGTGGAGGAACTGCTGCTGCTGCTCGTAGTTCATGGAGAAGTAGGACTCCGGGGAGATGGCCGCCGTGCTGCTGCCGCCACCCATAACAACAACACCTCCTCCTCCTCCGTTCTCCATTGTCGTGTGGTGCTGGTGGTGTGTGGTGTCGTTGTTGCTGTGAATTCTGGGAGACGGTGTTCTCTCCCACTCGGCCCCGGCTCTCTGGCTCTGCTGCTGTCTCGGAGGTTTTAGAGACGTCTGCTGCTGCTGCTTGCCTCGGTCTGGGTTGTGGTTGGAGTCCATCTCAGACGACCTGGAGAAACCCAAACATGAATAACATGTTAACTCTGGGGCGGATTGGCCATCTGGAGTACAGGGAGTTTTCCCGGTGGCCTGCGCCACCTAGTGGCCTGCTGGACAAGATCCAAAATGCACTATAGTGGCACTTCCAAAATGCACTAGAATGCGCTAGATGCTCGCCTGGAACATACAGATCAAAATGACCATTAATCTTCTACATTTTCTAGTTGTGTAGACTAAGTTGGGCTAATTCACATGATGAATATTTTAACTCTTGAGGGTGTAAAAATGAAACCAAATGGACCCGCAAGGGTCCATTTGGTTTCATTTTTACGCTCTCAAAGAGTTACATCTGGTTAACCAGCTGCCCCCACCATGGTGGCCTGGCAAAGGCAAAATTGTCCCGGTGGGAAAATATGTGCCAATCCGCCCCTGTGTTAACTCAACTGTTTTTATAGAGCACATTTCACGTGACAATGTTAACCATTGTGCCGCACTGGTTTTCGAAAAGCAAAGAGCAATCAATACGATATAAATAATGACTAAAACAGAAATGAGCTAATGTAAAATCACAAATAAAGCAGGCAGGCAACACTAATGACCATTTTCCTGCGATTGCCGTAGATCTACGCTTATGAAATAGTCATGACCGCTGCCAAAGATGATCGTCTCGGCACATCTATTGGAAAAGGGCAGGTTATTCCAAAGCCTGGGGGCAGAAACCGCGAAGGCTCGATGTCCTTTAGTTCTTTTATTGGTCGTTATCGTATCCAGCTTTAAACTTTAACTGGAGAACATTAAGCTGATATCTATCAACCTATAGATTGTCATACTGTATATATTTGCTTATTAGCAAATTGATCGCTATCGCTAGAGGGCACCAAGTCCACAGGTTTCCATATGTTTAAGATGAAACAAAAATGGTCCATTTGGTTTCATTTTATGCTCTCAAGAGTTGCAAGTTGCAAGCGTCCATTTGGTTACCAACAGTCCATCATTTAGTTGGGAAACACATGGAATCCTCTCAGGGACCACTGATGTTCCCCCGACCACTGGTTGAAAACCACTGGTCTTCATTCCAAATGGACTGCGATGCGTCCAGGCCACAGATCTCACCTGTTGATCCAGTTCTCTGGTGCTGCTGCTGGTGGTGTTGTTGGGGCTACAGGTGGAGGCAGTGGGGGCAGCATGTCCACTCTCTGCTGCTGCTGCTGTTGTTCTTCATAATGACCACTCCTCACCCCCTGCTCCCTGTCCCTCGGAGGCGGAGCCACGGGCCGGAACGCCCGCCGCGAGAACATGGGACTGGGAGGAGCCACGAACGAGGAGGGAAGCTGGTGGTGCTCCTGAATCGGAGAAGCGCCACCAGCATTGACGTGATTGAACGTGGCGGGTGGAGTGTAGTGATGGGAAAAGCGCCGGTGCTGCTGCTGCTGCTGTTCTTGAAGGACACGGGGCTCTTGGTTCTGATTGGAGGATGAGGAGACGACAATGGAATGAGAAAATGGCTGCTGCTGCTGCTGCCCCCCGCGAACCGCCTGGTTCTGGTGATTGGACGGGACGTGGTGCGGAAGGAGGGGGCGTTCCGGGGACGGCGGTGCCACAGGCTGGCTCTGATGAGCATTGACGGGATGTTCCTGCACATAAATCACAAAAAAAAGTTATTTATATTTGTCACATCAAAGAATTTATGATTGAAAAAAGTGTGAGGAATTTGTTTTTGTTTTCACCATGTTATTTTCTTGGTAGTGTTGATTTTGACAGCACATTTAGAATTCAGTTGTAGTCTTTCGAATAGTCACATGGAATGATTTAGTGTTCAAGTTTTAGTCATCTAAATATCGCAAGATTTTAGTCGACTAAATCTACGGAGGACTAAGAATGTATCTTATCGGGACTTGATGATGTCCAATTGACAAAATTGTCAATGCAGGCCTATTTAATCTTTGTTTTAATCGTAGCTTACTGTAGTTCATATTGAGCTCCCATTTAGTTTTTATCATTGAGAAAAGGTAGGAGACAAACACTAGTTTTCAAAACCAACACTGCCAGACATACTGTAATGCGCGTTTCTAAAACTGCTATTGCCAATACTTACTTCTGACTGGCTGGTCACCATCATGTGACATGTTGAAAAATGTCATTGTGGTACTGTTTATTTTTAATTGGTACTTTTCATGTTGCCGCAGTTGTAACAGTTTTAGAAAAGAGGTTGCAGGTGGATTTTATCCTGGGGAAGGTAGAATACCTGCTCCCTCCCGTGGCTTATTGCCTCATTCACACTCAGAAACAATGATAGGGTGTCTCTCTTATTGTTTTTAACTCACTGTAGGCCCTATAGCCAAAAGACAACAAAACATACTATACAGTAGTATGGTATGTGAGTTAATACATAACCAGTGTTGTAGTGGTACTTTGGGGGGGGGGGGGGGGGCGCCTCTTAAAGGGGAATTCCACCCATTTGATTTTTTTCTCTGAGAGTGTACAAATGTGAACCAAATGGACCCTAGCGGGTCCATTTGGTTCCATTTGTACACTCTCAGAAAAAAGGAAACTCATTAACGTGGTGAAACACATCTTGATGATGTCATCCACCATGTATTTCACCATGCTAATGATTTTTTTCAGACCTCCATTTGTAGGAAACACAGAATGGGGGGAACTTTTTTATCATGTCCACAGTCACACAACATCTCTAAGGTATATTAATGACATAGTAAAATATTGAAAATAAGCAAAATTCCCCTTTAAGACACATGCAATGCATGCACATTTGCTTGTTTACAATGCCTAATTGTATCCATAAAAGTAAATGACAAGACAAAAACATAGTAGTCCGAGTAGGGCCTGCACACCAGTCTTATGGCAAAGAATTCACTTTATTGAAAAAATGGACAACGTTTCGATCTCACTAGATCTTCATCAGGTCCGTACATGTACAGACCTTCAATAAAGTGAATTATTTGCCGTAAGACTGGTGTGCGGGCCCTACTCGACTACAATGATTGCCACATTGGCCCTGCACCCACTGTCGATGTGCGTGTAAATAGCACAGAGACAAAAACATAGGCCTACTTTTTCCCCCAAAATATTTCAGATATGAGAAGTGGGGGGATGCCTTCCCCCCGCGTCCCCCCTCCACTACACCCCTGTATATAAGGTACCTGAGCTTGACCCTGGAGGCCACGGCTGACGCTGCATCGCCGGCAGCCCTCGGGGACCACCTCAGCCTGAGGGACCACCACCACCTGGTGCCTCTGAGGGGGAAGGCTGTACGACCTCTGCCTGGTCTCCGGAGGAGAGACGGACCCCTCGGCGGGGGGAGGGGCGGCGCTGAACAGAGGAGGAGGAGGAGGAGGGGGTGAGGAGGCGTAGAGCGTGTGGTGGGAGGCGCGCCGGCGCCGCTGGAACTCCTCCCACTTGGGGGGTGGCGGCCTGGGAGGAGGCGGGGTCTTCTTTCTGCTACGCCCCCCGGCGATGTCGGCAGCGACACTTCTGGGTTGTTCGGTATGTCCTCCACGACCTGGAGGGGGACGGATATGGAAACAATATATCTCAATATGTTTTCAAGGAGTATCACAATGGCACATGATTTCAAGAAACACAGGACAATTTTGAGTCTAAAGTGGCTATAGGGACTCTGCAAGGCAGGGGTGTCCTACTCCCTGTGCCAGGCTTGCACAATATTGTTCATAATAAGTTACATTAAAACAAGGTAACAAAAACTAAAGGAGAACGGAAGAATAGATTTAGAGCAGGGGCTTGTCGTTGGATTTGACAAAAGCAAAAAAGACATGTGGCTCCATTTTCAATACTGCTAAACCCCTTACCCCTAAACGTCTTGTTAAGTGACCAAGCAGTCCACGAAGTGGACTTGGTCACTTATTGTTATTGACTGCTTTTCTCCTTCTCCTTCTTCTTCTTCTTCCGCCAAAAATAGCTGTTCTGGCTGAACCGTGCAGTCGGTTTTCGCGAAAATTGGTAATCTGGTAGAGGGTGATGCCAAACGGTGATGATGTGAAGCCTGTGACCACTGGTCAAATGGTGGCGCTACAGCACTCAACTGAAATTGCAAACTTTAAACACTTATAACTCATGAACTGCTTGACTCTCAGAAATGTAACTTATATTCCCTTATGCGTCTGCTTATGCCGAACAACTTTTGTATTCTGACTTTTGACCTCTGACCTTTAGATGAACCGCCATCTTGAATTATATGTAAAACAGTTAAAATGTCTCTTCTCCTACAATCTTTGATCAAAATGCATAACAATGACCTACACATGAACTTTGAAGCCATACGAATATGAAAATAGGTGTGAATTTTGTTTTAAGTGAAAAAATATGTTTTTACGAGCCAATGAAAATTGCTCGTTTGTGAAAATGATTCTAATGCCCCTAATCTACACATGCAGCGTAATCTGCTTCTGATATTTTACAGTTTTGTAGAGGGGGATGCCAAATAGCAGCAAAACCAGTCTTACTCCAATTGCTCAAATGGGGGCGCTATAACAATTCTTTGAAACTGAAACATTTGAACAACCATAACTCGGGCCTCGCTTGGCCAAAAATCATGGGACTTGTTTCTACATGTTCCTTGATTCATGTGGAACACATCTGTAACTTTGACCGGTAAGCTCCACCCCCAGAGTGTCTGCCATTTTAAGCAGTTTGAAAAATGCTCATGCCTGATTTTCTGCCTGGATTTTTGATCAATTTGCATGACACCCGCTACATGAGAACTTTGGCCCCATCCGGACAAAAGTTCAGAAGCAAATTTGTTTTCATCAAAAAATGACGTTTTTATAAGCCAATGAAAATTGCTGCTTTGTGAGGAGTCTTCTTATGAATCACATTAATTGTTAACATTGATGTGGAGGCTCTTGTTTTGAAGCATTTTTATCATAGATAATCATTGATTAAGGGTAGTAGTTTGTTTAAAGGATACACTTCATAAAAACATACTGCCGTAAACCAGTATACTTTTATATTGTATGTAGAGTTTCACATCAGAATGTGGCAGATTGTCACACCCACATGTCCTATTGCTTCAGTTTTCTTTATAAACTGATTTGTCTTGTGTTTTGTTTATCCACTGCTGCATGCTGTTGCATGATCTAAAATCCAATTTTAATGCAACGCACCAGAGCCATTTAGAATCGAACCCATTCTGGGTTCGATTCCTACTAGGGATGCCGCTATGGGTGCTGGCAGCATGTCTCCTCCTCCGTGTCATCAGTGCTCATACCTGAGGTGAGGTTGGTGAAAGGGTCTTTCTGACACCATATTTTAGTTACACCAGATTCTAGTTTCTGACACCAGGTTTTAGTTAAACCAGATTCCAGTTTCTGAGATCAGATTCTGGTTTCTGACACTAGATTCTAGTTTTTCTGAAAAAAATAAATAAATAAATAAACCAAACCAAACCAAACCAAACCAAACCAAAACAAAACAAAACAAAACAAAACAAAACAAAACAAAACAAAACAAAACAAAACAAAACAAAACAAAACAAAAAAAAAACAAAACAAAACAAAACAAAACAAAACAAAACAAAACAAAATGAAAAATGTTCCTGTGTCAGTGATGCTCAAAATATTTCATGCCAAGGATCAACAACATTATCTGTGTTTGGCTACGCACCCCCATCTAAAAACAAGTTCTGGGGATCCCCCAGAAGCAAAGATTTGAGTTAAAAATGTTTGCTTAGAAAAAAAAAATATTTTCACGTTTTTTTTGTCCCCCCAAAAATAGCAGATCTACAAGCCCATAGCATGCCACTTGGCGGCGCGCTATGAATATTCATCACCATATGGCTCAGCCCTACCTGCGTCTCCTCCTCCCACCTCCTCCAGCTCACTCAGGGTCTGTCCCGGTCCGGTCAGTACAGAGATGGCCGGCGACCAGCGGTGGCTGTCGAAGCGCAGGTCGTTCTCCGACATGGCCCTGCCGCGCTGCAGGGACAGAGGGGCCGGAGGCGGGGCGGAGGAGGAGCCCCGGTACTGGTGCTGGTGGTGGTGGTCATCGTGGTCGTTGAGGTTGTGTCTGCTGCCTCCACCCCACCACCTGCCACCCTGCTGCTGCTGGTTGTGTTGCTGGTAGTCAGGAGACTCTAGTTGCCTGGAGTCACACCTCCACCTGGGGTAGTCCCTGAGGAGAAAGAAATGAAATCGGTTAGTCAGAGAAATCAGTTAGGTCAGGGGGTTTCAACCTTTTTTTGACACCAGGGCCCACTGTATATTCAGAATTTGAGCCACGAACCACCATTTGATGACAGCAGATAGCAGATAAGGACGAACACGCGATCACGGTCGGTGGGTTAAATATCTCCAGCAGACGAAAGACAATTCATTCACAGGCTCGATTTGGCCCCCGGGCCTGAGTTTGACACATGTAAGTTAGATGGTGAGAGAAATCAGTTGGATGAAATGAGTTATATGATGAGTAGCCTGGTCTAGCCCTCAATGATTTTGGCCTTGGGGGGCGGGGGTGTCGTGGGATAGACACGGCGGAAGTGCTGCGCTTGGTTTGATCTCACTAACGTGTCGTAATCCCCGGCCCCTCCCACGCCCGTCCACTGCTGTTCTACGTCACATTATTTAGAGCGACGCCCACCCCGGAAGGTTCACTCCCACTTGAAGGCCACTTTCTAACGTGCGTTAGTCCAGGCTTTCCGTTTTCGCGCAAGGCGAACGAAAATGAAAGCCTGGGTGTCGAGGCTATATGATGAGAAAAATTAGTTGGATGAAATCAGTTATATGATGAGAGAAATCAGTAAGATTGTGAAAGAAATCAGTTATATGGTGAGTGAAATCAGTTAGATAGTAAGAGAGAGTAATGAAACAATCAACCGTCTATACAGTACTGTATTAGAGCCAAAAGCGTTACGGAATTTTGGTAACAATACGATAACGGATATGATTATGCACTTCATATTGTTTTCACTGCTATGATACGATCTGGCCCATGGTAATCATTTAGTATGGCCAATATGACGGCACGATATCTAACGTATTTTGGTCAGGCACTACTATCCGATGCCCGCTAAAAGTGTGCTTCAGAAACCTCAACTCCGGAAATCCACAGCCACCGCACTGTTTCTACCCTGTGTCCGGCCAAACATGAATGACCCCCCAACCCCCCACTCCCTGCATACCATAGGCCTCCTCTCTCCTCTCCTCTCCTCTCCCGTCCCAACCTATAGCTGTTAGCCAACCACAGCATCATCAGTGCGGTCGTTTCGTGGCCAGTGGATGATGATTGCTCTGCACACTTAGGACTCATTAGAGCGGTGAACTCCTGGCCCCGGCCAATGATTGAGTGGGATTTCCCCCCAGAGCCAATTATAATAGGTCGCCTTAACCCCACCGGGGGAAGGGGGTGGGGGGTACTTAAAGGGGGAATTCCACCCATTTCCAACAGTTTGCTGCGTGATTAACACACGGACTGCTGATCCCGCGGTCGTCGTTGTCTTCAATTCTGTGTTTTTTCTAGAAATGGAAGTCTGGAAAACTAAAATCATCAACATTGTGAAACACAACAAACATAAATCAGGTTGCGTTTCACCATGTTAATGATTTTTCTTTTAGGACCTATTTTTTTCTTCTGAGAGCGTACAAATGGAACCAAATGGACCCGCTAAGGTCCATTTGGTTCACATTTGTATGCTCTCAGGAAAAAAAGATGAAAATGGGTGTGATTTCCCTTTAAGCTTCAATCACAGAAAGAGAGAGAGAGAGAGAGAGAGAGAGAGAGAGAGAGAGAGAGAGAGAGAGAGAGGATGTCTGAGACATGGGAATGATTTTTTTTGGGGTAGCTCCGAACGCCGGCTTGTGCCCAAATGTGTCTGCATGTGTGTGTGCACGTGCTTGTGCTCGCGTCTTTTGCCGTGAGAATAAAGACAAAAAAAAAAAAAAAGAAAGAGATGCAGATAAACATCAAAAGAAAGAGGAAAGGAAATGCCTGTGTGTATTGCATGCATTAAATCATGCGGACACCTGCATTTCTCTCCTGCATTTGTGTGCGTTTGCGTCCATCTGGCGTCCATTTTTTGGGGTATACACACACACACACACACACACACGCACACACACGCACACGCTCGTGCACACACACACACACACACACACACACACACACACACACACACACACACACACACACACACACACACACACACGCACACACACGCACACGCTCGTGCGCACACGCACACATGCGGACAGGAAGTGGCTCACCTCTCAGTCAGGCTGTACTTCCTGTTGAGTTTGGCTGCTTCCTGTTGCCGGGCAGAAGCAGCAGCAGCAGCAGCAGGGTACTGGGTCTGCGAAACACATTGAGGAAAAACGGAGGTTAATTCAAGCCCTGCTCTGGAACGGAACGGAACGGAACGGAATGGAATGCCGGGAAGGTGTTCATTATGAAAAGGTCAGCGGACTAGCCCCCACCACCACAACCGTTTCACCGACCGACACACCCGTCCACTTCTCCATCTATATAGGGTTATTTTAAACCGTTTTCACACACACACAACCAGTACCAAACTGCTGCTATCCTCTCTTGCACATATACAGTAATACCCCTACAGTAACAACCCTGCTCTGTCATAGTTGTCATAGCTTAGCTGTTAGTACAGTAGTGCTAGTTGTAGTATGTTATAGTATGTTAGATGTATAGTTTAGTTGTAGTATTCCATAGTTGTAGTATATATTTATGTGTCTGCCATAGCATAGCAGTTTGGGGAGGGGCTTACCCCTACATTGAAGTTTCATATTGATTGTATTGTCAATGTTGTACTGTATGTCATGTTGTTTTTTACGCAGTGGTCCTTGTATGCCCAAGACAAATTTCCTTCGGGACAATGAAGTTAAACCAAACCAAACCAAAAACCATATCTGTCTGTCTGTTTCTGTCAACAGTATACCTGCTTGTCTCTGTCTAGTGTCTGTCTATACTGACATTCTGTCTGTCTTTCATTATATACAGTAGATATTCCACTGTTAGGGTCTGTTCTGTTGTAACACTTAAATGTCCCCCAAGGGATTAATAAAGTATGTCTCATCTCTCATCGTATGATTCATTATAGTCTCCACCAGGCTGAAGGCATGGGGAGAGAGTCTGGGTTGTACTAGCCCGGTCTAAAGACAGACCAAATCAGCAGATGGTCCGGAATAGCTCAATAGTACGCTCATTTCCTATGCCAGAGAACTGGGCTGGCCAATCAGGACGGTGTATTCAAATATGTTTGTATACTATGTCCTGAATGGGCAAAGATCTATCTGCTGGCAGATATTTTGTCTGGCTTTGCACCCCAGAGTGTGTGTGTGTGTGTGTGTGTGTGTGTGTGTGTGTGTGTGTGTGTGTGTGTGTGTGCGTGCGTGCGTGCGTGTGCGTGTGTGTGTGCGTGTGTGTGTGTGCGCGCAAAGTTTGGCATCGACCTGGATGCCAACATGAACCTCTGCCCTTTAAGAGCGCCACCAGGAGGCAGCCCTTCACATTTTTACCTATAACGGCACCAATCTGTGTGAAACGCTGCACGCACACTCTCTAGAGGCCAAGGACAAACCTTTGCCATGCATTTGTTCTCCACATTGCCTTTTATAGTGCCACTAGAAGGCTGATCTTCCAATCAAACAACATTAGAATTAAAATGAAAGATTACAACACATTGTACAGCCCTGCGACCTTACAGTCCTGCTACTCAACACACGGCACATAGAGGTTCCAGGGCCACTGAAACACTCAACAACATCCACTAAAATAACCATGGGATGAAAATGAAAGCGAACGAGTGGAAATGACAAGAGAATGGTAGAGCAGGAGCAGCAGTAGTACCTACAGTACATCTGTAGAACAGATTTAACCCAGGTTACCGTTTCACCCCGACGACGAAGACACCAGAGAAAGACTGGAAGATAAAAGAGAAAATAAAGAATACAGGAGAGAGAGGGAGAAAGAGACAGAGAACAAAGACTAAAGAGGAGTCATTCTCTGAAAGGAATGTCAGGCGGCCTCATAACCAGAGCCATAGACTGTATCTGTTCTGTTAATGGCGTTTTTTTTTCCCTTGTTGATTTAAGCTCATTAGGGCTAAAACACAGGATGCGCCTGGAGAAGGCATTGACTACAGCTTTATTATTCCCACGACGGGACGGACGGCAGAAAGAGACGACCTCATTGCACTCTCATTACGGCTCTGAATAACACTAGAGGGACCATATTAGGACGGTGTGCCTGTTGGGGGGGGGGGGGGGGGGGGGGTAAAGGTGCAGGTAAAACTATGCTATGGCAGGGCTGGTAAAATTCGCAGCCTACCGGAAATTTTCGCACAAATTTGTCCGGACCATCACGACCAGCAGAAACACAAACAAACAAGCCCCCTAATATCACCACATTTACAGAACAACAACAAATAAAGGCTGCAAACCACCAACCAACAGAAACCTACGTAAAAAAAAAACACACCCGTGTGAAGTGAAGTGGTGCGACTTCAGAGTGGGCAACAACATCTCCTGGTTTGGAAAAGGTTGAAAACCCCTGGTGTATACAATGATAGGGCAACGGTGCCAGGACACCATATGGTGGACCCCAGACATCCGACATCAGAAATCAGAGATCTGATCAAAGCGCTATGAAATAATCATTACTTGCGTGCACGGAGGAGGCACAAGTGAGGCGTACGGTTTTCGGAGTTCGTGTTTGTTTGGCGGCGGTCGGGCCCTCGGGGTACTCCAATTGGCCAGTTTAGGTGAGTACGTATTGATGACGTGAGTACGAGACCTTTATAACTAATGTCATGAGTATTAGCTTGCGCCGCTCGCGCACGATTAGGCCATGGCCTACAAACAAACTGAATGGAAGGCTCACTTCTGAAATTAAGTGTTACTTCTAGTCTTAGGAGGTGACCCGACATTACACTACAGGGAGGCATTCTGGGAAAACATCTTTATAATCTTTGGTGGGACTCCAGGGTTTAGAGATTGAACCCCGATCGACCTCCCGATCTCAGGGGTGGGAACACACTCTGAAAAACCCACAAGGAGCTGCTTTTTAACTTTACTAACCAAAAAAATGTGCAAATCAGAGAGCGGACGGGACGGGGCGGGTGCGACGTTACTCATTTAAACTACAACCTGTGAGGGCCCCCGGCAGATGTGCGTTCCGTGTGTGTGTGTGTGTGTGTGTGTGTGTGTGTGTGTGTGTGTGTGTGTGTGTGTGTGTGTGTGTGTATCTATCCGTGTGTGTGTGTAATAAATATACAACGACATGGGAAAATGAAAATGTGCAGCAGCGCTCTTCACTCCAGTCACGTTGGCATCCGTGCGGTCATGTGTTGGAAAATATGTACATACACACAGTACACATTAGTACAGTGTGTGTGTGTGTGTGTGTGTGTGTGTGTGTGTGTGTGTGTGTGTGTGTGTGTGTGTGTGTGTGTGTGTGTGTGTGTGTGTGTGTGTGTGTGTGTGTGTGTGTGTGTGTGCGCACACGCAGGCCTGGAGAGCACATGTACAGTTACAGTAGCATCTGCAGAGAGCAGAGCACCTATTGACTCTGTTTTCATTTATTCTGTAAATAATGTCAGACACGTTCCAAACACATGGTTCTGTATGTTGTCAAATTCAAGCTCAGCACATTAAGGATGATAAACTATCTCATTCCCTGTGTTGTATTACTATATGTTCCATCATATCCACTTGTATTTAAGTAATTTTTCCCAGAAGCCTTTTTGCACACTAGAAGGACGGACCTGTTTTTCGACGACCCCGCTTTGCAATTTGAAATATCTTGGGTTGGGTTTTGCATGCCATCATGTTTAGTGGGGCAGGCTGCACATTTAGTGGGGCATTGCCCCCCCATACCCATGCCTAGATCCGCCCCTGTTGCAAACCAGTGGTATGCAGTATAAAATAACACACGTTTCCGTACGTCCCTTTGTGATGTAAATGTCCTCCCAGACAATCAAAGGAACTGTGCGTGTTCACTGCGGCTGAAAGCTGGCCCTCTGGATACAGAGGTTACGGCCAATAACAATTCCAACAGAACAATTTCCTTCCATTTTCTCCAAAACACAGCTGGGATGTTCGGTTGGGAAACGGGGCTGAGCGACACACAGTCCGTGAATAATAATAACAACGTACAGTACAGTCTTTTATAAATGATCTCCATATATATTCAATATTCATATTGGGTTATACCTCTAACTGCATCCAAGAGACACAAGCACGTGCAAAAAAAGGCAAATGCAATGTGCAGACTAAAGTTATGCAGTAGCTGGCCTACAAGTTCACAAAGCATAGTGATATGACTTGTTGTGAACTTGTAGATCTCCAATCTTTGAAGAAGCGAACAGCACTAGCCTCCTTTTGCCTCCAGCTGAGGGACCCAAATAAGAGACGGACTGGAAGCCACATCCTGTGCGCCGATCTAAAATGTCCGTCTGGAAACGTAGTCCGAAATGTGAAACATGACTTTTGCGTGAAAATCGCTGGCATTTTTTTTGTAGTAAAACTGAAATAAAAATGCTGGCAAAGTCAGCGTTGATATTGGAGGTTGAAAGAGTTTTGAAGTCTATTGGAATCAGTACGCATGGTATGCGCATGGGTGTGCGTGTGCACGTGTGTGTGCGCTGAATCAATGCCTCCTGCACTAGAGCTCTTTTGGACATCTGTTAATAGTAAAACTATTGGACGTCTTCAGTGCCTCGTATAAGAAGAGCAGATCTCATCGCCGGGCGGGTTATCGCACAGGCCCAGAATCAAATAACTTTCATTTGAAAATGGATTCCGACTGAGCGGAAACAGAGGTTCAAACTTCCACCGCTAACTCTCACACACACACACGCACACGCACACGCACACGCACACGCACACACGCACACACACACACACACACACACACACACACACACACACACACACACACACACACACACACACACACACACACACACACACACACACAGGACCCTGCATGGTCAGCCTACTACGCGAAAACCAAAACACAAGATCGCGGCAATTTCAGCCAAGTATCTGTTTAACTCGAAGGGCCGTTCTCACAGATAACAAATGTCAGCTCGGTTTAGCTGAAATGATAGGGTTTATAATGGATTACGCATTTAGTGGGGGGGGTAGAAAAAAGGTCCCAAAAGTTCATATTGGTGAGTGCAGGGGGGTTGGTCACTGTATCAAAAGACCAGCCAACCTCACCACCCCCCCAAGGGGCTGTAGTTGAACTTGCGGTGGAGGAGTAACGTGACCCTGCTATTACCCGAGGACATGAAAACGTCCAGTTGTTTGCTTGCCCGAATCCACCTCCTCGTGTTCAACGCCAGCCTGGAGTTCTTCTTTTCGGCCAATGAAATGTTCCATCCCTAGCCTGGCTATGGGACGCGTTGTTGTTGTGAGTTAAGAAGAAGTTAGACCGCGACAGTTGCAACAGTTTTCGAGGTTTTCGGGGGTCTTTAACCGACCGCTCTGACCGCTCATTTCTTTGGGTGCAAGTGGCCACTTATCTCTCGAGCCTCCCAAAGCGTTCGCTGCATGGAGAGAGGCCTGTAAGGCCTGTAAGTATTTTATTGGTCTAAAATTTTGTCTATACATTCACGAATCCACTTGCTTTTATACAGTAGGAGTTTCTTGTGACCATACTAGGGCTGGGACGATATTGGTACCTCACAATACGATATACTGTAGGTGGTTATTAGGCCTTCGATAATTAATATATCACAAAATTTGATATATTGCGATATTTGCAATAGTTATTAATCAGTTATTAATCTTAGCTTTTGTCTCAACTGATTTTATAGGTTTATTTGTCTCAACTGAAAAAACAGACAAAAAAGATATGTCGTCCCCAATAATGTTTTTTTTTTCTTTTTTGCGAAAGGTCATGATTAATTAATGAAAAAAGTCAACCCTTAAATTCATTGTGCACATATTTGAGTGTGTGTCTATTTTTCTTTTTTTTCTCGTGAAAAGTCATGATAAAATATAACCACAAGTTGCCGTGTATTGCTGCACTTCCATATGTTATGATGAGAAATATTTTTTTTTCTTAAGCATTTTACATCGGGGGTAAAACATACACATGTTCAGTGATGGTGTCACAAAAATTAAGTTAAGTCATCTAGGGTTAACATTCCAATTTTGAAGCCCCAACTCATGCACTATGTAAGGGATAACACCCGACGAGCCGGTGATTTGTTTCCTAATAACTGACCGAGGCGCAGCCGAGGTCAGTTATTAGGAAACAAATCACCAGTTCGAAGGGTGTTATCCCGCTTATTACATGGCTTACGTCAGTGGTTTTCAACCAGTGGTCCGAGGACCACCAGCGGTCCTTGAGAGGGTGACGGCAACGGCATGTAAACAACCAAATACGTAGCTAACCAAATGGACCCGCTAACGGCGTGCTGGAACTAAATGCGGAAGCGCAAGGCGGGTTGATATGAACGCAGCTGTTTGGACTTTGGGGACCTTGATTATACAGCGTTCCAATATAGAGCGGAGCGGTGAATTATAGTGTAATATGTTACCGCTCACGTGACCAGAACGCTGGCTGTTGGAGGATTCATTCAAGCCATGTAATATAAGAACCATAAAGACCTGAACCGACTCCCAGCCGGTGGGAAAGAGGCCTCTGGTTCCTCACTATGGTCAACTGGAACATTTGATGCACAGGATTCAGCAGACTTAACTTTGAACATTTTTCTTTCTCACATCAGGGTAGAGAAACACTGACGGACGGTGACTCATCTTCCTTCGAGAGGCTCTTGGAAGTGTGCATGTTTACGGAACGTTTTTTCACACAGAAAAACCCACCACACTGTTGGGACCCGTAGCTGGATGATATTAGAGCGGAGCTTAAACCACACCACAGCCTCCATTAAAAATACTAAAAGAAAAGAGGAGGACTATGGTTTGTTCTGTGGCTGCGGGTGAACATGAGGTGGTACCTGGAAAAGATCCTCCAGGAGCCCACGCGGGAGAGTCAAAAAGTCAAACAAGAACGATTAAAAATGAATTAAGACGTATAAATATACAGTATCTAAAACTGTCTTGCGTGTTCAAATACAAGCTCAGTAGCTCAGTAGACAATAATAAAATGACCAAAAGTGCTTTTGAAAGTGATTATATTGTCAGATTTTTATGCGATTTATACTGTATGTCTTATATGTATTTTATTCTTCTGTGATATGGATCTCCCTTGGTCTAAAATAAAGCATTGGTTGAATATCCGTTTAAAGGGATTGTGACATAAAAAAAATAATTAAAACAAGTATTTTTTCTCACATGTTTTTAGGTTTGTATACAAAAAAAGAAAAAACACAACTGAACAGTAGATTTTCTGTAGTCTGGGCTCTGGATTCTGCCTCAAGCCTGCAAAGCTTACTATAACTATACTATAATGCCAAAGGGATTCTCCAGCAGATCTCACTGTTTTCACTGTTTTGCCTGTTTCTCATTGAAGTTCACAAGGCTTCCCAAACACCAGAGAAAACTCCGGAGCACATACAATTCCACTGAATTGTTCAGGCTTTGGGGGTGTAACTGAGGTTGTAAAACCTAAACAAAAAAAAAAACTTTATTTAATCAAACCCTATACCAGATTCCCAACAGCTTTAAGCCCACTCCTGTTGTCGCACTACATGCCAAATATCTTTGCCGAAACCCAGTTGTGTCTGCAAGCGCTCATCGTAATCTGCTATTTTGGCTTAGTGTACCGGTAGACCCAGTGTTGCCAACTGCCAAAATTCAAAATGCGCTAAAATGCGCTAGATGCTTGCCTGGAAAGGAATATGACCATTAATTAAATGACCATTAATCTTAATTCTACATTCTCTAGATGTGTAAACTTAATTGGGCTAATTCACACGATGAATATTTTAACTCTTGAGAGTGTAAAAATGAAACCAAATGGACCCGCAAGGGTCCATTTGGTTTCATTTTTACGCTCTCAAAGAGTTACATCTGGTTAACCAACTATCCATCATTTAGCCTGAGGACCACTGGTTGAAAACCACTGTCATAGGAGGAAAAATGGTGAGAAATGAGGGTTTTATCTCTGGCGCCTGTCAATCAATTTCCCCCAACTCACCAGCCAAAAAGCACTAGATTTTCCACCAGGAGTTTTTCACTAATTTTGGCGCTAGGGGGGTCTGGAAAAGCTCTAAATATAGCGACAAATGCGCCAAGTTGGCTTAGTGTACCGGTAGACCCAGAACAGAAACATCAGAAGGTCAAATTAATTGTAAAACAGACAGAAAAGGCTATGATGAAACCGTCTCCGTCATCAAAGAAGTAAAGCAACAGGCCTCTCTACATACAGTACAGTACATGTCTGGGGCCTCCTGCGGCCTTGTTCAGGCCACGCAGCTGTTAGCCTGCTTTATTGAAAGCTGTTCTAGCCTTCTGAAAGAGTGAGAGAGAGAGAGAGTTGCCAAGTTGGAATGGTTTTCTATCGGGTTAATGCAGACACCAGACCCTTCTTCTTCTACTCAAGAGAACTAACCTGGAAATAGACCGCTCTCTCTGGTTTATGAAGGACAGAATACGGACGGTAAGCAGGGGCGGATCTAGGCATGGGCATGGGGGGGGGCAATGCCCCTCTAAATGCCCAGTCTTCCCCACCAAACATGATGGCATGCAAAACAACCCAAGATATTTCAAATTAAAGTGCTTATATTTAAAATGATTTGAAACACTACTACTGCTACTAACTAACTACAGCTGTGTCACCACTAAACCAACAGCATTTCATCATTGAAAACAGAAAACTCTCTGAGTCGCTTTATGCATGCTGCGTGTCTGTTGCAACAACTGATGTTATTATTGATGCTTCACTTGCCTGATAAAAGTTCATCGCCCGTGTCGCTTCGCACCACGGGCGATGAAGCCGCACCCATACCATTTTCTCCTGCCCCCCCACCATTTTCTCCTGCCCCCCCAATTGTCAAATGTTACATCCGCCCCTGACGGTAAGGTTGTTGCATCACTAAGAAAGGTGTACTGGTGAGTATATTATGAAATCAATAATGACAACCAAAAGCATGTGTGTGTGTGTGTGTGTGTGTGTGTGTGTGTGTGGTGTGTGTGTGTGTGTGTGTGTGTGTGTGTGTGTGTGTGTGTGTGTGTGTGTGTGTCTGTGTGTGCCTGGCCATGGACTTGGTAATGGCTGTGTTACTGACGTTTTAATACGCTTTAATTTAATTAGCAATTATTTGTTTGCTCCTCTGGCATCAATGGGTGGGGGGTGCAGCCAAGGTCCCAGGCACTGTGCATTCTATTCCCAGAAGTGTGTGTGTATACACACGGTCACGTGTCACGTGTTTGTGTGTTTTCACTGCCTGTGTCTTTCTTACCTCGGTGGGTACATCGGTGTGGTTCCGCGCTGCGGCGTAGCCCTGGTTCTCGCGGGGGAGGAGGGCAGGAGGAGGAGGCTGCGGGGCGTTGTTGACCGGGTAGAAGGCGGAGCGAGGAGGAGGAGGAGCCTGGTTGTGGGTGTGGTGGTGGTTGTTGTGAACCAAGTGGCGGTGCTCTTCCGGAGGGGCCTTCGCTCGGTAGAAGTCCTCCCTCTCCCTCTGCCTCTGCCTCTCCCTCTGCAGCTCCATCTCTCTCTTCTCTCTCTCTTCCTCTAGCAGACGTTCCTTCACTCTGGCTCTCTCCCTCTCTTTCTCTTTCTCCCTTTCCCTCTCTCTCTCCCTCTCTCTCTCCCACTCCCTCGCCCTCTCCTCCCTCTCCCTGGCCTCCCTGAGCCTCTCCACCCTCTCCGCCCTCTCCGCCTCCAGCTCCTTCTCCCTCTCCTCCCTCTCCCTTTCCCTCTTCCTCGCCCTCTCTTCCCTCTCCCGTTCCCTCTCCCTGGCTCTCTCCATCTCCCTCTCCCGCTCTCTCTCCCTCTCCCTCGCCCTGTCAGGGTTGCTGCTGACCGACTGCCTGCGGGCCTCCGACGTCGCGTCGGGGAGATGGCGCATCAGCGTGGCTTCCTGATGCAGTCCCGTCGTCACGCCCTGGTAGGAGTACCTCCTCTGGGCGTGGTGGAAACTCTGCGATAACTCAGACTCCTCCCCGAGAGTCTGAGGAGGGTGTTGTTTCCGAAGCTGCCTGCTGCGGCTCGTCGTCGATGACGACGTCAGCGCGGAGAGGTTGGACACGGACGCCGACATGCTCCGGCTCGACTCCTCGAAGAACTTCATCCTCTCGGCGAACGGGAGGATCTCCGTCTCCTCCATGCGAGAGGTGGAGGATGATCGGGAGGAAGCGGTCGAGGAGGAAGGGGTGAAAGCGCAGGCCACTCCGTGGCGCGACCACCCCGCCCGCCCGACAACACCACCACCGTCCCTCTCGGCCCCCGTCGACCGCCCCGACGGTGTCGGCGGCTCATTGTCCGGTTGGAGTTTGTGCTCGGGGGTCCAGCGCCAGCGGCGGGCCTTGCCAGCCGGCGCTGGCTCCTCTACGACCCGGATGCCCAGGCCGAAACTGGGCACAGTTTCCGCTACAGGCGGCGGCACGTCCAACACCTGAACGGGCCTGTTCTGGGTCTGATGGTAGTGCTGGTGGTGGTGGGTTTTGGGCTGCAGGGTTTGGGTTTGGAAACCGTCTACTTGGACGGCGTTCTCGACCGAAGCGCAAGGCGTCATCTCGGCTCGTTGCATGGCGTTCGAAGTTTCTCGGTTTGAGGCCTCGGGGAGGGAGCTGACCGGCTCAACAAACGCCTTTCTGCCAAGAGGCTTCTTGTCCACCTCCGGCTCTTCCTCGCAAAGTTCCGGCTGGTCTTCCTCCTCTTGGAGCGTTTCTCGCATCCCCCCTCCACCACCTCCTTCTCCGGGGCTGCGGCTCTTCTGGAGCTGGGCCTTCTTCCTCTGGATCTCGTTGCGCAGGTTGGTGGCGAAGCGCTCGGTGCGGTTCCGCCGGTTCCGTCGGTTGTGGTGGTGGCTCCGGGAGGACGCTTTCTTCTTTGATGGCGACGAATCTCCTTCCTCGCCCCCTTCGTCTTCTTTCGTTCCTTCTTGCCCTGGCGTCGCCGTTACCCTCTGCTCCTCCAGCAAGGTATCCACGCTGGCGGCCGCCGCCAGCGGCCTAAAGTCGCTGTCCAGCACCCGATCGCTGCGCGCTCCTACTCCTAAAATGTGCTCCCCGGCGGGTACGCTCACGGAGCGGCCCCAGGGATGATGATGATGATGCGCCGTCGTGCATCCTTCTTCCATCCTCCCATCTCCAAGCTCTCGGCCGTCCCCGCCGTCCAAGAACACCGATCCCGGGGTGGAGCAGCGGCTTCCTCCCCACGTGTTCTGCATCGCGGGCTGGTGGAGGTCACCAAGCTCTTCCTCCCGTTGTTGTTGCTGCCGGTGTTGTGGCGACCACTGGCTGCTGCCGCCAGCAGAGGAAGGGGACGGAGAAGGGGACAGGGACGGCGGATCCGGGGGCTTTGCAGGCTCGTCTAAGTCCCCGTTGAAGTGTAGCAGCTCCATCTGCGCCACCAGGAGGCTCTCGGGAACACTGCGGCGCTTTGAGGAGTGGTCAGGGGCGCCGGGGCGGTCGTCGGAGGGCAGCAGAGGTTGTCGGTCCTCATCCGCGGAGGAGGGCTCTGGAGGCAGCGTGAGGGCAAGATCTGGTGAGGACAGCGGCGGCGCCGGGGCAGGCAGGTGTTTGCGTTCCGGCTGCGATGAGGAGGAGGTGTTGGCGGCGCCTCTGTGATCGATATGATCGGCCCCGTTGCCGCAGGAGGCGCTCCTGCTTCTCAGTGCTTTCCTCTGGGCCCGCCAGTTGTGGAGAATTTCTAAAGAGTCCTGCGCGAAGTTCCCATTTCGGTCGCCGGCCGGCGGCGCTTCCCCGCTGCGGAGGAAGCCGTTGTGAAGAAGTCCCGCTTCTGGATTGTGCGCATGCGGCGAGGGCTCGCGATCGTCGTGAGCCGCTGCCGTTACGCCACGTTCTTCTTGTTCCACTACGTCGGGGCGACTCCGCGTAGCCCTGAAGCTGTCCTTTCTGGCCGGAGGTTGTGGCGGCGGCGGTGGGGTCCGGGGTTGGTCTCCTTCGTCTCCTCGACAAAGTCTCCTCCTCCCACCCGCCGGTCCTCCTCGTAGCAGCACGCCGACGAACACGGCCGCTCCTTCCTCTCGGCCAGACTGGCCGCTTTGGGCCGCGTCAGAGACCTGGACTTGAGCTGCACCGCGGCCAGCTGAACCTCGTCCGGCTGCAGAGTGGGGTCCCGGCCTGGGGCGTAGCCCGCCCTGTAGGCCTGGGGACCGCCTCCCCCTAAGCTCTGGAGGAGGTTGTCCATGGAGCAGGCCTCGTCCAGGCCGGGCCTCATGTCGGACGCGTTGGAGCTGGCCGAAAAGGAGCTGTAGGCCGAGTCGCGCTTGTCGCTGTTGAAGAAAGGGGCGGTGGCGGGGTCGTGGTCGTGGTGGTCCACGGGGGAGCTGTGGGAGTTGTCGTCGTCCGCCGCCGAGTATGGCCGCGTGACGTTGTTGCTGCCGTTGCTGTCGGGGGCGGGCGGGGTGTCCAGGCTCTCCATGGAGCCCAGGGAGCTGCTGCGGTCGGTGGACGAGAAGGGCCTGGAGAGCTGTCCCCACGGCATGGACAGGTCACTGTGGGGAGGAGAGAGAAGGGAGGGAGAAATGGAAGTGGAGAGAGAAAGAATGTCAGGTATTAAAATCTCAAAGTAATGTAAATTACTGTTTTTTGATTGCAGGATGTGTACACATAGACACCAAAGACTTTTTTTTATCCCTCTGTAAAACAACTGTTCTTTTCCAGACTGCAAATGTAGAATTTACTGTGGTGAAAGACATGCAAAATGTCACTCCTCTCAATGCCAGCATTCGGGAGAAGTACTTTTTCCCCTTAGTCTCCTAAGGGGGAAAAAAAGTCTCCAGTATTTTTGCCCTGAACAAATGTGTCGTGTCGAGTTGTGAGCTTTTTTTTGCCATTTTGGTCCAAAAATGCCCTCTTTTACGGTGATGTCAGCCCCTGCCCCCTCTAACACTCTCTGCACATCCCTGTTTGTTTGTGTTCGAACCCAAGGTTTAGTCCTGGAAATTTTAGATAAACAATCTTACCGAAAAATGACAACTAGTACCGAGGGTATGGCGTATCACTGACCCAATGACCTTTGCCCCCCTACGCCCCCCCCCCCCCATCTCGACCGTAATGCTGTAAAAAAAAGATAATTAAGGGCAAAAAGCCCCCAAAATGTCTACGATAAATCAATTGGAAATATGCCATTATATGACATTATATTCCAACACAAATCGATTTCGTTTTGAATGATATGGCGCATTCACTTACTGATATAAAACAAAACAACATAACAGATTGTGGCAGCCACAATGATAGCACAGCACCATTAGAGACAATTAATAGGATACTCGTATTTCACATCTTGTGTACTGTTGAGATTGTCCATAAGAAAACTGACAGCACATAAAAAAAGGTTTACCACCTGCTACCAAACATTTACGTCCATAATGGAGAGACGTGTGGTGATAAATTAACAATATAGAACTTCATATAGTTTCCTCCTCTATCTCTGCCTAATTGTACCGTTCGACTCCTCCGTGTGTGTGTGTGTGTGTGTGTGTGTGTGTGTGTGTGTGTGTGTGTGTGTGTGTGTGTGTGTGTGTGTGTGTGTGTGTGTGTGTGTGTGTGTGTGTGTGTGTGTGTGTGTGTGTGTAAGCTGGGCCTGGGGTCTGTTTTCCATCAGAGATCAGCAGAAAGAGCCACGTGCTTTTAAAAAGACCCTTTCATCGAAAAACTCCTTTAAGATAGGAGGAGGATTTCCTCCACTGCCCTGGAGCTCAAATCTCCAAAGAGACGGAGGCCTGACTCCTCTCCTCTCATCTAGTCATCTCCTGTACTCATTCATCTCTCTCTCTCTCATCCTTTCAGTTTCACAGAAAACATGCAGTCCTTCTTTCTGTGAATACCGGGAGAGCTATAGCTTTTAAATCGCCCCAATGGAATCCAAACCTTCTGGAAGAATCCATTAAACCATAATGGGGTTTGTCTCTACTTGTCATCTTGTCCTCTCTGTTATGGCTTCTAGTTATTTTCATATATTTGAGGATGAGATTTTGTGGATTTTTTAATCCATTCTCTTAAATAAGAGAAACGTTTTACATGAATTGCCTCAATGCTACGGCCCCTCATGGTGTGAATGAAAAATCTGAATTGAAACCGTTCAACCAGTGTCCAAAATGCACTAGTGGCACTTTCAAAATGCACTAGAATGCGCTAGAGCAGTGGGCCCTGGTATTTTCATACCAGGGCCCACTGTTTATTCTGCATTTTAGCCATGGAGGACCACCGCTTAATGTTGAGATTAGTTTCTCAGCCTAATTTAGGAGAAATAACTGACAAAATGTTGAATTAGGTAATTAACTCTTGAGAGCCAAACGGACCCTTTCGCCTCTGTTTGGTTTCATTTTACGATCTCAAGAGTTACAGATCTATAAGGGTCCATTTGGTTACCATTGTGGTCCTTTCTAGGAAGGAAGGAGGACTCTATCATAGGTAGGTATCATCTGTAGGTACACTATTTCATGTGTCCTGAATTTACATTTGTGATATATTTTCAATATGATTGACTAAAACTTCAGAATGTTATCTTTGAAATGTTCTGTCCTTGTATGAAGGCGGAGCGAGCTCCAAGCTGCTCAACTCACATGATTGACGCGATACCAGCCAAATATACCGGTAATCAGTCGCACTGTCTTCAGTATACCTGATGAAGGCCACCATAGGCCGAAATGTTGTACTTTTTACCGCTCTGTTGTTAAGAACATTTTGGAGCTTTTAAAATGGTGTGCGGATCTATTCTCTTTCCTCCTTTTTTAGTGTCGCACAGCTCTGGGTTCACTCACACCTGTGTGAACTGAGCGGGCCAAATATACAGTAACCCTAACCCTAACCCATGACGGTCCATTTGTTTCCTAAGAACCATCTTCAAGGATCACCTTCAAGAAGCTCACTTTGAGAACTACTGATGATAGTGAACTCAAGCGAATCACCGTGAGGAAAACCAAACAGCAACATGCGGTGTAGCAGGGCTTGACACTAACACTTGCCCGCTTGCCCGGGGCAAGTAAAAAAATGGTGGGGCAAGTGAAGACTGCTACCTGGTTGCCCCATCGGGCAAGTGTGCAACTTAGTGCACTATAAACTTAGTGCACTATAACACAACACAAGATAAATTTGTCTCTCTGCCTCTGCCTCTGCACTCTGCCTCTGTGTCTTTCCCTGCTTTCTAGCTATCCACAATTCCAGGCTGGATTTGGGAAACAAAACAGGCAAATTAACACATCAAAATGACCATTAATCTTCTACAGTGTAGACCTGGGCTAATTAAGATGATGAATTTTAACTCTTGAGAGTGTAAAAATGAAACCAAATGGACCCGCAAGGGTCCATTTGGTTTCATTTTTACGTTCTCAAGAGTTTCATCTGGTTAACCAACTTAACTGGGGACCACCCGGAACCTGGGGGGCAAGTGACCATAACCTGAGGGCAAGTAGAACCTGACTTGCACTTGCCCGATGGGCAAGTGCCTCGGAGACCTTAGTGTCAAGTGTGTGACTGAACTTGGCTTCCAGTTGTCCTGACTCCTGCATATAAGGTTATTAAGAAGCGCGCACGTTTTTTCCTGTGATGTCACAATGCCGGGTTCACATCCAGCTCTTTGCACGAGCGAGCCCAGCGGAATCTGCTGACATTTTCGTTCGTTCGTTTTTCGCTGTGGTGCTCCTTTCTTGGCTGGCGTGCGCAACGTGGAAAATCTGGCTTCACTTTTCCTCTCCCCTAATAATATTCAGCGCCACGGTAACATATACTAGTAACACAAATGTTTACAAAACGTTTAGAAAGAAAGAAAATGAAGGGAAAGGTCTGCAGGGCTGTTGTGTGGAACCAGGGCTTTGCAGATCGCATTTCAGCACCATGAACTTGTGGCATTTAAATCCCATTTAGACCTGAGGCCAATTGTAAAAAAAAGATCTAAATCCCAACACTTTTCTGAAAACATTTAGAGTTGTCAATGTTCACTACAGATGCTTTCGTTCACTACAGATTGAAACGTATAAAGTAATGACAGGTTTATATATGACTATATGATAATTTATCACTCGAGCATCTCTTCCAGCCACCATTCATGAAGTACAGATAATAAACTCTTATCCACCTTCTAGACCAGTGGTTTTCAACCGGTGGTCGTGGGAACCACCAGTGGTCCTTGAGAGGGTTCCAGGTGGTCCCCAGCTAAGTTGGTTAACCAGATCAAAATTTGGTTAAGTACTGTAACTCTTTGACAGCGGAACCAAATGGACCCTTGCGGGTCCATTTGGTTTCATGTTTACGCTCTGAAAAGTTAAAATATTCATCACCTTAATTAGCCGAAGTCTACACAACTAGAGAATGTAGAAGATTAATGGTCATCTTCATCTGTATGTTTGACTCTTTTGTTTCCCAAATCCAGCCTGGAATTTTGGACAAAACCAAAAGAAATCTTTAGTTTTGGGGTCTGTGGTGCTAAAATGTCATCAAATGGTGGTCTCTGGCTCAAATTCTGAATAAATAGTGGGCCCTGGTATAAAAAAAAAGGTTGAAAACCACTGTTCTAGACGATCTGCCAGGAGTTGTTGTGCGAGTTGGAATTCTAAAACGTATTATTATTTTAAACATCTGTGACTTTCTTATAGCCCACAAGTCTTTGCATTTGTGTGTACAGACGTTCCTCTTTCTCTTGCTGTGTTGCCAGTTGTGCAACAGAAACAAGTGGCCGATTCTATGAATACCATCACAAATGAAAATAGCTGATCTACAAGCTCACAGCAACACATTGTATAGTTGTATGTAGTCATTTAAAAACACAATGAGAAAAAATACCCTATTGGCCTGAATATAAGACTATGTTTTTTTCCCCAATGGAGATATCCCAAAAAATGGAGTCGTCTTATATTCAGGGGCTATACTATTTGACATTCAAAGTTCTTTTTTCTGTAAATGGGTCTTGAAAAATGAAAGTCGTCTTATATATATATATTATATAAACGAGTCGTCTTATATTCGGGACAATACGGTATATATTTTGAGCATTTTTAAACATTTCAATGGTTGTTGTCTTGGATTCCTTGATTCCTTGTGAAGAAATCTGGTTTAAACAAGCTTTGTGTTTTCATGTTCTGTTTCAGCGCATGTAAGTCAATGAAGGGGCATATCTTCAATGATCAATTTCTAATCACTGGAGCAATTATTTTAGATTTCTTGTCCACATATGGCAAGGTAACGCCACACAACCCACATCTCTAGCAAAGTGGTCTTAATACTTTATGTATACAGTAAATGTCCTTCCCTTACTGTCCACCAATGGGATTAATCGATTAATCAAAGTTCACCAATGGGATGACTCAAAGGGCGGGGCCTCTCTGCTCTATAGGTTTGACCCGGGTGACGGACAGGAAGGGAGGAAATGAGGCGGGAGGAGCCATGACAGGAAATGACTGTCACTGCCGCCCAATCACTGGACAATGTGGAACATGTGACTGTTTCTGACAATGTTGACAATGGGAAATGCCACTGGGAATGGACGCACCCACGCACGCACGCGCACGCGCGCACACACACCACACACACACACACAACACACACACACACACACACACACACACACACACACACACACACACACACACACACACACACACACACACACACACACACACACACACCTGAGACTGACACTAAGCCAATAGATGCCGGGCAAAGACATTGCATGTCGAAAGCGGTTCAGTTTTTGTGAAAATGCTGATATAGACTGACTATTTTCAATTGCTTTAATGTGACATGAAATTTAGCATTCTGGCAGCTACAGTGACAATATTCACACAGTTACGTGTGAATTTCACAAGTGATAAAAATGCAGATCTACAAGCATGTGATCTATTAAAACATGCACACACACACACGCTGACCAGCCCGTTCCGCATCTCGTGGGCCAGTCCCCAAAATAGCACTACCGTCCCATGATGTCTCAACAAATCAAATACATGGGAAAATAATTGACCATGTGAAACCACATAGTCACAATAATCATTAATCATATTCTGCCATATTTCTTATTTGACAGCTTTTGGCGAGGAATGACTCCAGTGTCTGTGTTCAGCTGTGATTCTCACAAGGGAAATCATGTTTCTGTCAAATCGGCTTACATCTGGCTTTCGTTCAAGCTGGTGTTAATACAAGTAAGATTGCGAAACTTTGGCCATCCATATATACAGCCATCTCCCGCTTATCCATAGTCAGGTCACGGGGGAAACAGCTCCACCAGAGAGCTCCAAGGCCTCTTAGCCCTTTCGTGTCCTCGGTACTCATACTGTATTTTTCCTTTTTTTAATCTTATCTATTTACCTATTTATTGCTGTCTCCCAGTACATCATCCCATGCATCGCATGCATCCTATGAGCATTACTTAACTGGTGCCTGCGCACTTTGACTTTCCGTGCGCTTAGTACTCAGCGCTTTAGTTGTGTATTTAAGGTACTGTGTATATGTAAATATGTACTGTGTTTTTATTGTCCACACAGTTATTTCTCGAAAGGGTTGGTTTGGTTTCATTTTACAATCTCAAGAGTTACAGATCTATACTGTATGGGTCCATTTGATTACCAATGTTCCTTTCTAGGAAAGGATTATCTCTGGCGCCAACCAATTTCACCTCAACTCGCCAGCAAAAAAGCACTAGATTTTCTAGTGAAAAAGCTAAATATAGCGACAAATGCGCCAAGTTGGCAAAACTGATCCCTGAAAATCAAAGTCTGAATAGGCTTATTAAGGAAGATGCTAACCACATTTAGACACACACACTGATTGACACAGATGGATGTGTTTAACACATCTGTGTGTTATACGCACACAAGCATGTCACTCTCTCTCTCTCTCTCTCTCTCTGACAAACAAACGTGCATGTGTGCGTGCACGGACGGACATGCTTATTGCTTACTGTACAAAATGTACCGCGTCTTTCATACAGAGTTTATTGACTGTCTTCCTCTCTTTGTCCGAAAATGTTCTAAGAGCCGCATGCCATTGTCCACAAGTATGTATGCTGGGAGCTGCCTGGACATCACTGCACCGTGTGTGTGTGTGTGTGTGTGTGTGTGTGTGTGTGTGTGTGTGTGTGTGTGTGTGTGTGTGTGTGTGTGTAGGGTACACAATATGAACAACAGATGAGGTCAGGCATCACTTGCTGTGGGAAGGGAACTGACACGCGCACGTGCACACACGCACGCGCACACACACACACACACACACACACACACACACACACACACACACACACACACACACACACACACACACACACACACACACACACACACACACACACCACACCACACACACACACACACGGGACCATTTAGTCTAATAGGGGGACATTATATCACTGATTCCTATCGAAAAGCAGAACAGTTAAAGAGTGACGTAAAAGCTGATAAAAACAGAAGGCTATATTTAATCTGAGACATCAAGACAAACAAACAATGACTTCTCCTTTCTCCCCCTAAAAAGGACTTTGGTACTTTTTTTTTTTTTTGGTACCAGGCTGAAGAGCATCAAGTTGGTCTAATGATTGAAGTTGAGACATGTTTCACATAGTATATATCTGTATAACATATATAAACCTACAATGTATCTGTATGTAAGACTAAACTACCAAGACTAACGCTAAAAGACTAAGACTAGACTAAATCATTTTTGACATTTCGTCGACTAAGACTAGACTAAAAAATATGAATTTCAGAAGACTAAATGCGACTAAAAGACTAAATATGTCTTATTGAAAAGACTAAGACTAAATCTAAATATTCTCAAAAAAAAAAAACACTCATGTGACGTCAACATACACCGCAGGTATTTTGTGGCAGTTACACAATTATTTCATTATTATTAAAAGGTATTGTAGGTCATTTCGCTTTATCAAATATTTCTTCTTTTTTGCCTAATCCTTCGTACCAGGGGCGGATTGGCACATATTTTCCCACCGGGACAATTTTGCCTTTGCCAGGCCACCCTGGTGGAGGCAGCTGGTTAACCAGATGTAACTCTTTGAGAGCGTAAAAATGAAACCAAATGGACCCTTGCGGGTCCATTTGGTTTCATTTTTACACCCTCAAGAGTTAAAATATTCATCATGTGAATTAGTCCAACTTAGTCTACACAACTAGATAATGTAGAAGATTAATGGTCATTTTGATCTGTATGTTCCAGGTGAGCATCTAGCGCATTCTAGTGCATTTTGGAAGTGTGCATTTTGGATCTTGTCCAGGCCACTAGGTGGCGCAGGCCACCGGGAAAACTCCCTGTACTCCAGATGGCCAATCCGCCCCTGGTTTCAGTTTGGGGCTTTGGGAGAAAAGCCTTTTGTCCAACCAGGATGAGAGCAGGCCTTCCTCCAATCAGGATTGAGTTGGGGCGGGGCTAGGTGTAAACTATATGCTGTTGTCCTGTTGCACTTACTTACACCTCACTGTAGAGTGTGTGCTTGTGCACATCTTGCTACCAGGGGGGCGGAGGGTTTTCCAAATCACTTACTATACCTTTAAATATTACTTACTAAATACACACACACGCGTACACACGCACACGCACACGCACACACACACACACACAGTCACACACACGCACACACAGCGAGTGAACGCAACAACACATTTTCTACTGTGTACACAGCGTCTGAAGTTAACCAGACTCAGGGTTGACTCAGAACACGATGCTATTTATGGCAGTGGTTTTGTCTAAGATAAGACAGCGGCGCTACATATCCCTAACAGCTCTCTCTATCGATCGTCATGAATGCGGAACAACATCGAATGGAGCAAAGGAGAGAGAGAGAGAAAAAAAGCATGCGCCCGAACAGGGACTTGAACCCTGGACCCTCAGATTAAAAGTCTGATGCTCTACCGACTGAGCTATCCGGGCTCTTGGCTCACAGCAGAGAGGGAAGCCCATATCAACTGTCATTGTTTGCCCTGTTGTGTAAACAGCAGCAGGCCTGCTTCACACCTGCAGTGGAGGAGGGGCAGGCCTATACTCAGAGGAGATAAGACAGCAGCAAGGTCTGTGAACTGTTGGGACAATGGAATACAACCATCCTAAGAACTACTGATGTGTGCTATCTGGACCTTGCCCATGTAAACAGAGCTGCTACATTTAAACAGACCTTAAAGGGGAATTTCATTTCACCATTTTCAGATTTTTTTTTTTCCTGAGAGCATACAAATGTGAACCAAATGGACCCTAACGGGTCCATTTGGTTCACATTTCACGCTCACAGAAAAAAAGGGCTCTGAAAGAAACACAACCTGATGACATCATCAAGTTTTGTTTCACCATGGTATTTTTTTCAAACCTCCATTTCTAGGAGACACAAGATGTCCACACAACATCTCTAGGGTATATTAATGACAGTAAAAATGACAGTATTAATTAAATGGGTGGAATTCCTCAGAGTTTTTTTTTTCTGTATATCCTTTAGTTATGAGACAAAAATGTTTCCATTTGTCCCAAAAAGACAAATAAAAAAGGCGGAAAAACCCTAAACCCTGTTGTATAAAACAATGCAACGTGACATAACTATTCTTACAAAACTCTGTACCTCCCCCAACTGTATATACCTCCCCCCCATTATCAACTGTTTTCATTTTATTGTATTTGTGACACTTGCTTTGGCAATGCAAATGTGTTTGTTCTCTCATTCCAATAAAGCTCATTTGAATTTCAATTGATTGATGCAGTATTTGTTTAGATTAGAAGCTCATGGGAGCTTGTGAGATTAGTCTATTTTCATCGTCAAAATGGAAATGGTGGTTGAAGTGGTTTATCTATGTTTACTGAAGAGGGGGTCCCGCACACTGTCTTCACTTATAAATGCTTTTATTAAGGATGAACAACGTTTCGGTCTACATGACCTTCATCAGGTATCTGGTATGATACCTGATGAAGGTCATGTAGACCGAAACGTTGTCATCCTTAATAAAGCATTTATAAGTGAAGACAGTGTGCGGGACCCCCCTTCTTCTATATACGTGCATTAGTTTGCTGGCTCCGACGCACCTGTCCCTGTAGGTGTGCACAAGGCTTTTTTCTACATAATCTATGTTTACTAAAACTCTCCAATGTAACTAAAGTCTTTAAATAATTGTAGCGGAGTAGGAGTAAAATACAAGTAGCTCAAAACTATACTTTTGTACAGTAGCCTACTTGAGTAAACGAGTTACTGAAAGGGATAGCTCTGATTTTTTTTTTAAGTTAAGCTGTATGAAATATAGCTGTATGAAATACTTATACATTAATGTAGTGGCAAGGCTTGACACTAACACTTGCCCGTTGCCCGGGGCAAGTAAAAAAAAATGGTGGGGCAAGTGAAGACTGCTACCTGGTTGCCCGATCGGGCAAGTGTGCAACTTAGTGCGCAATAACACAGCACATGATAAATTTGTCTTGAAGGTGGTCATTGCGACCTGGGCTAATTAAGGTGATGACTTTTAACTCTTGAGAGTGTAAAAATGAAACCAAATGGACCCTTGCGGGTCCATTTGGTTTCATTTTTACACTCTCAAGAGTTACATCTGGTTAACCAACTTAGCTGGGGACCACCTGGAACCCTCTCAGGGACCACGTGTTGAAAACCCCTGGTTTAAAAGCACCCAAGTAGGAAGTAAACTTAAATGCAAAATTTACAATATATTTTAGGGGGGCAAGTGACCATGACCTGAGGGCAAGTAGAACCTGACTTACACTTGCCCGATGGGCAAGTGCCTCGGAGACCTTAGTGTCAACCCTGAGTGGTGTGTCAACTGTATTAATTGATGGCCAGAGTCCCGTGGTGGGAGTTCTGCTCTGGTTTTGGTGGAATATGAAGTAGTCATTTTGTGGGGGTCCCTGGGGGCACACAGTGAAAGTAAATGATCCAAGAAACAAACTTCTTTTGTATTGTTGACCCATTTCTAAAATGCTTTGTTTATTTTTTACCCCTCTATGTTTTTGTTTCCATATCACCCAAAAAAGTAGTTCCATGTGATAGGGGGGGGGGTCAAAAATCAACGAAGGATGTGCTAATGTTTTAGAAATAATTCAACAATAGAAATGACACACGACACATAAATTAATACAGTTGACACCATAATTTGTATAGCAACTTATTTACTTTGTAAATAAAGTAGCCTTGCCAGGCCATGATGTCAGGGAGGCCTGGCTGAGCCATTGAGGCCCATATGGTCAGGAGCCTATCTCCTGTTTCTGTAGCGTGAGGCGCTCGATGTACAAGTACACCCCTGGACATGACGCTAGTATATCGCAGGGACTTACTCCCAATCCAACCCTTGATGCTGAGTGTCAAGCAGGCAGGCATTGGGTCCCATTTTTAGAGTCTTTGGTATGACCCGGCCGGGAATCGAACCCCGACCTCCCAGTTCTCAGGGCGGGTCACTCTAACCACAAGGCCACTGAGCTGGTTACTTTGTAAATAATAGGTGAATATTCGGGGGAATGTTCGGGATTTTTCCACTTCTCTTCCAAACTGCCGTCTCCATCACTGACTCTCTGTCCTCTTTTCATTGTAGAAGTTCAAAGGCGTGTCTGCTATTGATTCTATACCCACCCTAACCCTCCACCCTCTATAGAGACAGTCAGACAACGGCCCTCTGGGGATGTCTGATTGGCTATCGCCGAAAAGGAATGCTTGAATGGAAGAAGGGCCCGAGAATAGACCAATGGGCTGGCTTCCTGCGTGGGAGGGAGGGCTGGATTTAGCTGGCCCTACTAGGGTGGGCTGGAAGAATGGCAGGGTGGGAAACTCCAAAGTTTTTCATATGAAGCGGTGGTTTTCAACCTTTTTGACACCAGGGCCCACTATTTTTTCGGCATTTGAGCCACGGACCACCATTTGAGGACATTTTAGCCCCACAGACCCCAAAACTAAAGATTTCTTTTGCTTTTGTCCACAATACCAGGCTCGATTTGGGGGAAAAAAAACGTCAAACATACAGATCAAAATGACCATTAATCTTCTACATTCTCTAGTTGTGTAGACTTGGGCTAATTAAGACGGTGAATATTTTAACTCTTGAGAGCGTAAAAATGAAACCAAATGGACCGCAAGGGTCCATTTGGTTTCATTTTTACGCTCTCAAAGAGTTACACCTGGTTAACCAACTTTCCACCATTTAGCTGGGGACCACCTGGAACTCTCTCAAGGACCACTGGTGTGTCCCCAGACCACTGGTTGAAAACCACTGATATTACCTTTCATTGGGTGGGCAGGTTACACGTTTGGGTGGGCTCTGCCCACCCCTGCCCCCCCTCTAGATCCGGCCGTGGTGGGAGGGGAGGAGGATGAGGAAGGGGGTGGTGTTGGCTTTGGGGAGGCGGTGGTGATGTCACCATGCAGCAGGTTTCCTGGTCATTGTGGTGCTGTCATGAGGACTGAATTCCCCTCCTGGTGACTTGACCAGGGGTGGGAGGCCAGAGCAGTAGTCTGTTATGTGCTGCTGCTGCTGCTGCTGTCATAGAGTGCAGGCTGTGTTGGTATTAAAAGCACTGACGCACACACACTCCCACCCACACACAGGATGGTGGTCATACTGCGTTTTTTTTTTTTGCCTCTGTCCCTGGGAATTAATTTCTAAGGGGCTAATAGACCTGTGCAGTGACGTCACCTCCCCGGTTCCAGAAGTGTTTTCCCCATTCATTTTTCCTCATAGACTTTTTGAAAATAATTCATACAAAGACGATTACGACGCAGACAAAGCCAACTCGGGTCGCGACAAATCATGATGACACACACAATCTTTTGGGACGATCAAATCATTTCTGAGATGAAAAACGAAACAAAGTGTTGTATCCTGCCGTTTTCTACTTCTTGCTAATTAGATATTAGATGATGATATTGTGTGTGTCATCATGATTTGTCACAACCCAAGTTGGTTTTGTCCGTGGCGAAATCGTTGTCTGTCCCCTGGTATCAAAAAGGTTGAAAACCCCCACCCTAAAAGCTCATACATGCTATAGTTTGGGTGAAAGGGTGTCGTTATTTCAAGGGCGAGCAAAAACTACAACATTACACCTCTCACCGTGTGCGCGATGCATGTCTGTCTGTCTGTGGGTTTGTGTGTGTGTGTGAGGGTCTGTCTGTCTGTCTGTCTGTCTGTCTGTCTGTCTGTTCTGTCTGTCTGTCTGTCTGTTGTCTGTCTGTCTTGGTCTGTCTGTCTGTCTGTGTGTGTGTGTTGTGTGTGTGTGTGTGTGTGTGTGTGTGTGTGTGTGTGTGTGGTGTGTAGTGTGTGTGTGCGTGTTATTACCTGTTGTCGGTGGTGTGCCAGGGCAGCGTTAGGGCCGGGTGGGCCCGGGGTGGAGGTGCATGGCAGAGGGAGGGGCAGCAGGGGGTGGTGGAGGAGGAGGAGGGGGGGAGGAGGGAGGGGAGTCAGACGAGGGAGGAGAGGCAGGGTGGAGCGGGAGGAGGAGGAGGAGGAGCAGGAGGGGGAGGAAGGGGAGGCTCCGCTAGCTTCGCCAGGTGCCAGGAGTGAGGTCTGATGAAAAGGAACGGTGCGCCTGTGGAGAGAGAGAGAGATTTATAGGTTATCATTGCATTAAACACACAGTTAGCAAAAACGTTGTTTGGACATGCTGGCCAGGGTTGACAGTAAAGTCTCCGAGGCACTTGTCCATCGGGCAAGTGCAAGTCAGGTTCTACTTGCCCTCAGGTCATGGTCACTTGCCCCCCAAAAATATATTGTAAATTTTGCATTTAAGTTTACTTCCTACTTGGGTGCTTTAAATCAGGGGTTTTCAACAGGTGGTCCGGGGACCACCAGTGGTCCCTAAGAGGGTTCCAGGTGGTCCCCAGCTAAGTTGGTTAACCAGATGTAACTCTTGAGAACGTAAAAATGAAACCAAATGGACCCTTGCGGGACCATTTGTTTCATTTTTACACTCTCAAGAGTTAAAATTCATCATCTTCATTAGCCCATAACGGTCATAGACCTAGTGGTCCCTGACCCCAGCAAAATGATAGTTTGGAACCAAATGGACCTGGGAGAGAGATAGGTAGAGATAACTAGAGAAAGCAGAGAAAGACAGAGAAAGAGTGCAATGACTGCCTTCAAGACAAATTTATCTTGTGTTGTGTTATAGTGCACTATGTTGCACAATTGCCCGATCGGGCAACCAGGTAGCAGTCTTAACTTGCCCCACCATTTTTTTTTACTTGCCCCGGGCAAGCGGGCAAGTGTTAGTGTCAAGCCCTGCCTTCCACCAAAGCGTTAACCAACTGTCAGTCTTGGTAGTGATTGCTTCATACCAAGCCATAACAATACTGGCAAAGGAGACGATGTTGTTGTCATTAATGTGGCTAATGTAAATAGACTATTATCAATAGAACCGTATGGTAGGCGCTCTACTCAAAGTCCACCTTGTATTCTCAAATAGCTGATGGGTGCAGATTCTTGCAGATCAATGTATAGAGGAAATATCCGCACTCGGAGTATTAGGCCCGCCAACGGCGCGTCATGAGATTACGTCGTACGAAGGTCCACGCCCCTTTCTCCCTGCCCTAGGGCAAACGCTAGTAGCCCTGCAGGCTACTCATCAGCTGTGCAGTGTAAACACTTTTACTTTTTCCGACGGTTTAAAGCTGCGATCCATGCCATGCGTTCGGTCCGTGGTGGTAGACTAGGCTAGATTTCAGCAAATGTGCTTATTTTAAGTGGTGAAGGAAGCTTGTGTTAATTTATTACATACAAGTGTTCTAGGGGCATTAAGGCGTGCTGAATCCAAATCTGCTGTATGTAAAGCTCAAAAATGGCTGCTAAGCCTTCAAAATAGACCATTTAAACATGGCGGTCACCACCATAATGAAGCATAATATAATGATGTATGTTTGACTAAATAAGCTATAAAATGGATTAAAATGTATTTTTTATGTTTTCATAATTCAGATCAATTGTGAAGGTACCACTTTAATATAATTTATATTGTGAAAATTGGCCTCTTTGGTATTATTTTGGTACTATTTTTTTAATGGTGAATAATTTCTTCAATATTTGCCTAAATTGTTTTTTATTTGCATGCAGTAGACACATGGACAGTCAGTCCCAATGATCTTCAGTGTTCTGGCAGGTGTTGCCAACACCAAATATCTTACAGATTAATTTCTCTGCTGAGCTCATATGTCTTCCGTAAGAAGACCTTTTCCAAGGCCAATGGCGTCTGAGGGATGTTGCTGGAACACCTGCCAGGTCGTTTTCTTACCACTGCCACTAAATTGTTACAGCTTGAGAGGCAAGTAGAGTATTAACTTGACCAGAAGGCAACTTCTGAATTTCATGCACTGGAGATACTTACTATCCTTTGCTGTCCCAGCTTTAATGTAGAGACACAGGCCTACATTGCATCTTGCCATCGCATGCCAGAAGTAAAAGAAGCACATCTTTATCATGTGCTGACACAACTAAGAACTGTTTCATTTGAGCATGAATGTAGTGCAAACCAAGCCATGTGTCAGCTTCCTCATGGTCAGCACTGAGATGAGACTGGCACAGATCCTGGCATCAGGATCAGATGACTTGACAATGGTCATTCACTCCAGCAAACCCCCCTGATACAACAATGAGCAGAGTGTTGACATATGTTGACATATTCACCAAGTGGTCTAATGCCAGGTGGCTTTTCCATTGACATCACAAGTGCTTGGCCTTCGATGAGGTGTGCCTGAAGTTGGTGCATGCAATGAAGCAAGAGTCAAGTTGTTTTGTATGGGGCGTCCGCAAGAGACTATGCCACCAACCTCAGATGCAGTAAAGTTTCACATCATGCGTTCCCATTATCAAGCTCTTGTATAGAATCAAGCTCACTTAACACACCCTGATCTTCCTCCATTACTGAAATGGTATGGATGATCCTGAATGGTCAGTTGCTACCAGTGTTGTAGTGGTACTTTTAGAAGTAGGGGGACGCCTCTGAAAGGGGAATTCCCCCCATTTTATTTTTTTTCCGAGAGTGTACAAATGTGAACCAAATGGACCCTATAGCGGGTCCATTTGGTTCCATTTGTACACTCTCAGAAAAAAGGAAACTCATTAACATGGTGAAGCACATCTTGATGATGTCATCAAGATGTATTTCACCATGCTAATGTTTTTTTTTTTTTTCAGACCCAAAAATATTTTAGATGTGAGAAGTGGGGGGACGCCGCCCCCCCGCGTCCCCCCTCCACTACACCCCTGGTTGCTACCCCGGCTGCTTTCCTTGCCACCATTGCCAAAAGCATGCAGCAAGAACACGTCATGCATTTGCACAAGGCTGCTTTCAGCCAACGCTGCGGCTGCAAGAAAGTACACATAAAGTACATTGAAGTGTGCCGTTTCAAGAAACTTAATTGGCAACACCTGCCAGAACATTGAAGATCATAGGGACTGACTGTCCATGCGTTTACTGCATGCATTAAGTCATAAACACTAATTTCGGCCATTATTGAAGCAATTATTCACCAACAAAATGAGAAAAAAAAATGTTTTTCATTACATAATATAAATTATATTAAAGTGTACCTTTAAAATTGATCTAAAATATGAATGTCAATGTACTCCCCATGAAAACATACATTTCAATCTATTTTCTACCCCATTTAGTCAAACATACATAATTTTACTATGCTTCATTATGGTGTTGGCCGCCATGTTTAAATGGTCCATTTTGAAGGCTTAGCAGCCATTTTCGAGCTTTACATACAGCAGATTTGGATTCAGCACGCCTTAATACCCCTAGAACAGTTGTATGTAATAAATTAACACGTTTTGCCTTCGGGGTTCACATTTTTGTAATATGGTCCCAGTCTATATGGGTCCATGCTGGAACAGCGTAAAAAACAATTGCACTCGAAGCTGCGTGAGGCATCCTTCTGTTAAGGCATTTATGAACAGAGCAAGTCTGCGCCATAGAACAGAGCAAGTCTGCACCATAGTGAGCCAGAGAAGAAGTAAATAATGTAAATAAAAATGTAAAGTATAAAACAGAGAAGTCACTACTGTCTAGTAATGCTGCTGCTGCCGCTAGCTCACTGACTGACTGACGGACTGACTGCTCTTGGCTCTGTGCCATTTGCCCTAGAGCAGGGACGGAGCGGAGAGGCAAAAAATGTTTACGCCCAAAGGGGGCGTTTTTGTTTGGCCTAATAGTTCATGAGTTTTCTTTTATTTCATTTCACAGCAGCATAGTCTACATAGAGAAACGAAAGCGTTTCGGCGCTCACGCCTTCGTCAGCGTTTCAGCGTCGTCAACGTTTGAAACGCTGACGAAGGCGTGAGCGCCGAAACGTGTTCGTTTCTCTAGGAAGACTATGCTGCTATGAAATGAAATAAAAGAAAACTCATGAACTATATGCGAGTGCGGGTATTTCCTCTATTATCACAAATTGGCTCTGTTCTGAGCTTCAGATCATGGACATAGTGTAATTCTTGATTATAGGCATTCAAAGCAGGTAGAGAGATGCAGTAGAGCGAAAGCTAATTATTCAGGGGATCATCGTCTCGCTCAAGGACAAGAACACGATCCCTTATGTAATTAGCCCTTCGCTAAACCCCCCTATCCCCAAAAAGCAAACGCTCCAATGGCGATCCAAACAGTTGAGCAACCGTTGCTCAGAATGGCAAGCTTCCATCAACCGCGTAGCTGCTGGCGGTGATATTTTTCCTGGCTGTGTTTTTCGAGTGCATTTGCTTGTTCACATGTCTGTTTCACTCAAAACAGGGTGTGTGTGTGTGTGTGTGTGTGTGTGTGTGTGTGTGTGTGTGTGTGTGTGTGTGTGTGTGTGTGTGTGTGTGTGTGTGTGTGTGTGTGTGTGTGAAACTAATAAAAACTAAAAATCAGTTACAAAAACGATAACTAAAATGAAAATGTATTGTGTGTTCACAAAACTATCTAAAACTATAGATAAAATACACTTAGTTTTAGTTTTTATCTACATTTATATGCATACCAGGTCAATGATTAAAAATATATAAAACACGATACCAATTGGTATTACCAAAGTTTGAAATAATAGTCCAAAGTTAATTTTCTGAACTGTTACTTGTACGGCTGAGTTGTATGTTTTTCGGTATGTTTTCTAATGAATGACTTCTAATGAATCCTATACCGGACAAATAAATCAAAGTAGGAAAAAACAAAATAACTGAAACTAAAACTAAGCATTTCCAACTAAAGAATAAATACAAACTAGCAAACCCTTTCTGAAAAAAACTTCCTAAAACTGACAGAATTAGGAAAGAGAATGTAAAAATGAACTAAAACTAAACTAAAATGAAATATCCAAAAGTATTATCCAACTGGTGTGTGTGTGTGTGTGTGTGTGTGTGTGTGTGTGTGTGTGTGTGTGTGTGTGTGTGTGTGTGTGTGTGTGTGTGTGTGTGTGTGTGTGTGTGTGTTGCATGCATGTGTGCATAGGAACACAGGAACATAAAGCCTCAGATTCCAGCCAGGTATAGTGTACACTTCCACACAGTATCCTGGGACATTCCCACTGTCTGAATGGACCATTATTTATGCAGCTAAGAATAGCCCTTTGAATACGAGTGGAATATCAGCCTGGAACCAGTGCTGGTCCCAGTGCTGGTCCCCAGCTAAATTGTAGACTTGGTAGTCAAAAGGACCATTATCCTTTAACTCTCTCAAGAGTTAAATTATTGCTAACCATTCTGCATTACTTATTTTCTAAGTCTACACAAATGTTATTTTTGCAAACATTTTCCGTGTTGTCTTTCCTAATGGACACCAACATCAATACAGCATCGTGAGGACCGAATCTTATCCAACGACAACAAAGTCTTGGCCCTGAGAGCCTAAATGTCATCGCATGGTGGTCCACGGCTCAAATGCTGAATAAATAATGGGTTGGGGCTGCCAGGTCCCGCTTATTATAAGCTTTGTTGGCTTGATGCTTGTAAATATTAGTAGTTGTGGGTTGCAGCTTAACTGTAGATGCTTATTTGCTGCTTAAATGTTGTTTAAAAACTGCAGTTCTGAAAATATTTTCATGGAAAGGACCCCCCAGATTACAATGTCCACAGACATCTCAGCCTGCGCAAGACTTGCGTCTGTTTATTTGCGTTTGCTAAAATGTTACAAAAATCTCACAATGTTTCGCATCACCTCTGTGGGCTTGAAGATCCGTGGATACAGAAGCTTTCATAATAAAGGTGGAGAGCGCCAGATGAGGCATATTTTACACAAATTCCGGCTCCTCCTGCCTGTATACATGTCGAAGTGTCCTTGGGCAAGACACTGATCCCCAGATGGCTCCCAATGTGCTGGTTGGTACCTTGCATGGTTTCTTCCGTGATCAGCGTGTAAATGGGTGAATAGAATTGCTTGCAATTACATTCCATTAGATAACAATACCCATTGTAGATTAGCTAGTTTCAAATAGCCATCTGCCCTGTTGATCAGGCCCGGATGTAACATTTCCCAATTAGGGTGGGCAGGCATGCCATGGGCGAGAAAGCCACCCCCATGCCATTTTAAGTTACAGGACTTTTATTAGGCAAGCAAGCATCAATAATAACATCAGCTGTTGTTGAAGTTGCAACAGACACGCAGCATGCATAAAGCTAAAGGTCTGACTCAGAGAGTTTTCTGTTTTCAATGATGACATGGTGCTGGTTTAGTGATGGCACAATCTGAGGTAGTTATTAGCAGTAGTAGTGTTTCAAATCATTTTAAATAGAAGCACTCTAATTTGAAAAATCTTTGAAATATAGGTTGTTTGCATGGCATCATGTTTGGTGGGGCAGTCAGGGCATTTAGGGGGGCATTGTCCCCCCGTGCACATGCCTAGATCCGGCCCTGTCGTTGTTTCTTTCTAAGACTTGTTTTCAGAGACCAGGTTACTCATACAGTAGGTCTCTCGCATAAAAAAACAACCTCTGGCAACACTGCCCGCGGGCCTCGGATGGGAATAACTCCGGAAACCTTTCTTGCGGGAGTTAGGGAGAAAACAGCATCAAAAAAACAGAAACAAAGTGAAGCGGGGAGCCATGCAGGCAGGGTGGGAGGGAGAGGTGGTTTAAAAGGGCTTCCTTTTCTCTGCAACCGAAGACGCACACGAGGCTCGACGCCCGCGGCGGCCAACCTGTCCGTCATCCAACCTTCCAACGCACGTGTGGTCCCTCCACGTTTGATGGCTTCCGTGTCCACTGTGGTCCTGTGCACCACTCACTGGTCGACAGGCCGATTCTGACGAAAAATGTTTGTAAGTACCGTTTTTCAGCGGTCGAAAACTACAACAAAACTAAAACTTAAAACTAATCCCATGGGGATGTACTCGTCAGAAGCAAAAAAAGGGCTATGTCCGTCTCTATGAATCTAGATGCTATTATTATACAGCTTAAAGGAATGCTGACATGCCCTGGCCACGGCCCCTTTGTAGATTCTAGAACACATTTTGGAAACACACCTCCCTAAACATTTTGAAATGTGCCGCACTCAAGAAAGCGTTGCCTTGTTGTGTTTTGAAATGTACCGCTCTTAAGAGAGCGTTGCCTCGTGTTTTGAAATGTACTGCTCTTAAGAGAGCGTTGCCTTCTTGTGTTTATGAAATGCACCGCACTTATGTGAGCGATGCCTCGTTTTGTTTTTGAAATGCACCACACTTAGGTGAGCGTTGCCTCGTTGTGTTTTTGAAATGTACCACACTTAGGCGAGCATTGCCTCGCTGTCTATTTGAAATTTGCCGCACTTAGGGTGAGCGTTGCATCATTGTGTTTTGAAATGTACCGCACGAGCATCACATTCGAGTGAGTATAAAAGATTTAGAATGCACATTTGGGCAAGTACGAAGCTGTAAAAACGTTTAGCTTACGGCAGAGACAAGAGCTCAATTCAGTAGAGGCAGTACGAATCCGATTGGTTGATTTTGCATCCCCTAATTAACAGGCCTTTAACAGCCAATACAAAGCTCACAACACTTCATGTTGGAGACCACCTTGGGCACGTAGTACTGTCCAAATTGACATACATAATGGAATATGGAAACGGTTGAAAACCAACGGCAGAACATGGGGAGTTGAGACTTGGGAGTAAAGAATGCAGACTCCTGGAATAGGACAGAGAGGAGATGGAGTGCAGGGGGGGTATGGAGGGGGTATTTTGGAGTATTATTGTTTGTGATAAAGAGCAGCAGGGGCCAGAGACCAACGTAAACACCGCCGTTTCCTGATTCCGTCTCCCCCATGTAGAGAGTGCCCCCCCAACGTTATCACTGAACCACCAGGGCGGATATAATAATTCCCAATTGGGGGGGGGGGGGGGGGGGGGGGGGTCAGAAGAAAATGGTAAGGGACGGCTTACCATTTTCAGTAGTGTTTCAAATACCATTAAATATAAGCACTGAAATATTTTGGGTTGTTTCGCATGCAATCATGTTTGGTGGGCAGACTGGGCATTTAGGGGGCAATGCCCCCCCCCCATGCCTAGATCCACCACTGTGAACCACTGCTCAGCTCAACCCGCACCATGTCCTTAAATCATCCCCTGAGAAAGTTTACGGCCCGTCTGTGTGTGTGTGCGCGCGCGCGCGCGTGCGTGCGTGCGCGCGCGCGTGCGTGCGTGCGTGCGTGCGTGCGTGCGTGCGTGTGTGTGTGTGCATGCAAGTCCTTTGTACAAGGCGTTCTTTTATTCCTGTTTATGTGGCGAAAAAATGGACAAAAATAAACACCTCAAATGTGTGCCTTCATGTGCACACAAAGTGTTTGTGTGTGTGCGTGTGTTTGTGTGTGTGTGTGTGTGTGTGTGTGTGTGTGTGTGTGTGTGTGTGTGTGTGTGTGTGGTGTGTGTGTGTGTGTGTGTGTGTGTGTGTGTGTGTGTACGCACGTATGTGTTTGTGTCTATAATATTTACATGTCTTGCACACAAGTCTTGTGTGGGTGTGCACATTTGTGCATATGCCATTAGGTCTACAAGTATGCACATGTGTGCACGTGCGTACACGTGTCTGTGTGCGTGTGTCCGTGCATGTGTGGTACTTCTAGACTAGACAAAATAGCATTATTGAACAGAACCACAGACTTCAGAGCTAACCCCCTCCTCACTTTCACAGACTGATGATTGCGCAAAAAAAAATCTAAACAAACAGTCTGGACATCGTCAGAACCGAGACGGGGATGAAATTCATCTGACAGGATATGCAAAGAAAACTGATCTCCACTAGAATACGAACATGAATCCACTGTTTTTTTTTCCTGCAAGGAGCCAACAATGTGATCTGGTATACTATTGTACTGCAGTCTTTTTTTTGTTGTTTGGAAAGAACAAGAGGACTTTTGTGTGAAAAGGTTCACCCAAACCCACAGCAAAATTATGCAATCAATCGCTTCGGATTGGCAGGAAAAAAAAAAAAAAAAAACAAGACGAAGGGGAGAGGAGGGAGGCTCACTACTGGATGGACGCCAGTGGTATCCCACAATCGTTTCCGTTTTCACGCCAAATTGGCATCTAAGTGGAGAACCGGAATCACAAATGGAAGGGAATCTGATAAGAGGTGGTATTGATATAAAACATCTTCTCGGTTCACATCTGTAAGGAATATCATTTGTTGACTGCGCGGTACCACGGCCGATCTAGGCATGGCCGTCCAGTGTTGTTTGTTGCGCATGTGCTCGTTTTGTGCAGACGCTCGCGTTCAGGGGCGGATTGGCACATATTTTCCCACCGGGACAATTTTGCCTTGGGGGTAGGGGTGGGGGCAGCTGGTTAACCAGATGTAACTCTTTGAGAGCGTAAAAATGAAACCAAATGGACCCTTGCGGGTCCATTTGGTTTCATTTTTACACCCTCAAGAGTTAAAATATTCATCATGTGAATTAGCCCAACTTTGTCTACACAACTAGAGAATGTAGAAGATTAATGGTCATTTTGATCTGTATGTTCCAGGCGAGCATCTAGCACATTCTAGTGCATTTTGGAAGTGCCACTAGTGCATTTTGGATCTTGTCCAGGCCACTAGGTGGCGCAGGCCACCGGGAAAACTCCCTGTACTCCAGATGGCCAATCCGCCCTTGCGCTCGCGTTGGATTTTAGACCTCAATCCTGTGAGCTTTTTTTTGGAGAGTGGCACGGTGGAATCGCTGTGATAATGCAGGCGTTTATCACTCCCCATCTGTAAAACCCTTAAATCATGGGTGTCAAACTCTGGCCCGGGGGCAAATTTGGCCCGCCGTGTAATTTCATTTGGCCCTTGAGACATTATCAAATTAAAGGGGAAGACCACCCATTTTCAACATTTTAATATGTCATTAATATACCTTAGAGATGTTGTGTGGACATGATAAAAAAAGTTCCCCCAATTCTTTATTTCCTAAAAATGGAGGTCTGAAAAAATCATTAACATGGTGAAATACATCTGATGACATCACCAAGATGTATTTCGCCATGTTAATGATTTTTCTTTCAGACCCATTTGGGCCATGGGTCTGAAATGGACCCTACCCTTTAAATTTTAGCCCACTCTGTATCTGAGTTTTACACCCCTGCCTTAAATGAATAAAATAGAAATATAACCACTTGCTGTCAGGCAGAAAAGAAGCCTTATATCTTATTTATCTGAATCTATATCCATACTACGATAGTGAAATATTTGCGTGTAAATTTGCATTCTACATCAGCACACAAGTACTGTAGCGAGAAGCACACCTGTCCTACACAACAAGCTCACAACGCAAGAGCTTGTAGACAGCATTATACCAATTATACTTTTTTAATATTCATTTTTATAAACACTGTACACATGGGAGCAGAAACAGCCCGATTTCAACAACTGGACGACATTTATAAAAACCAACGCCAATGTTTCCTCATATTACGTTAGCAGGAGCTTCTGTCCACTCAACACGCTCAGAGATGATTCTCATGCTTTCACTACGCTGACGACTGGAGGATGACCTCAGCGCATTAAGATAACACTCATTCCTTCAGTTCAGGAAATGCTCCTGACCAGACAATGACAAACATCCACTTCCTCAGACACTTTGATTCGTCAACAACTACTAACATCATTTCACCCGTGTCTGTGGACATGTCATGTCAGAGGGTCAAGACCAGGGGCGGATGTAACATGTCCCATTTGGGGGGGGGGGGGGGGGGGGGGGCAAGATAACATGTTGGAGGGGCAAGAGAAAATGGTATGGGGGCGATGAAGCCGCACCCATACCATTTTCGGTTACAGGACTTTTATTAGTCAAGTAAAGCATCAAAAATAACATCAGTTGTTGTTGAAGTTGCAACGCAGCATGCATAAAGCTAAAGGTCTGACTCAGAGAGTTTTCTGTTTTCAATGATGAAATGCTGTTGGTTTAGTGGTGCCAAAATTGTAGTTAGTTAGTAGCAGTATAGTAGTGTTTCAAATACCTATAGTTAGTTAGTAGCAGTATAGTAGTGTTTCAAATACCTTTAAATAAGCACTGAAATAACTTGAGTTGTTTTGCATGCCATCATGTTTGGTGGGGCAGACTGGGCATTTAGGGGGGCATTGCGCCCCCCCCCCCATGCCTATGCCTAGATCCGCCCCTGGTCTGTTGTCATGTCATGTCATGTCAGAAGGTCAGGACAGCTCCCACAGAATGTTTGTTTATTTTCTTTCAACACTGTCTCCCAGGGCAACACCGTGTTAGTTTGACTCATTCTCCTATGATATTCACTTCCCTGTTCTGGCCATGAAGTCATAAGAGAGTCCCAGTGGTGCTAACAGCTTGCATCCTGCATCCTTAT
>CM076986.1:34242337-34252337 GCA_039105355.1 Benthosema pterotum
CCTGCAGCGCTCAGATCTGCCAACGTAGGGAAGTGTCCGCGAAAAAACGCTGGGACAAACACTCCACGCAGGGGCGGATTGGCCATCTGGAGTACAGGGAGTTTTCCCAGTGGCCTGGACAAGATCCAAAATGCACTAGTGGCACTTCCAAAATGCACTAGAATGTGCTAGATACTCAGCTGGAACATACAGATAGCAATGACCAATAATCTTCTACATTCTCTAGTTGTGTAGAGGAAGTTGGGCTAATTCACATGATGAATATTTTAACTCTTGAGGGCGTAAAAATGAAACCAAATGGACCCGCAAGGGTCCATTTGGTTTTATTTTTACGCTCTCAAAGAGTTACATCTGGTTAACCAGCTCCCTCCACCAGGGTGGCCTGGCAAAGGCAAAATTGTCCCGGTGGGAAAATTATGTGCCAATCCGCCACTGACTCGACACGTCCCAATTTACTCTTCTTTCTCCCTCCATGGCTCCGAAACTATGGAATGCACTTCCCATTGCAATATCAGAACTGCAGAACTCACTCACCACCTTCCGCAGTGGTCTAAAAACCCACCAAACCCTTCAGACTCCATATTAGACCGTAGCGCTTGCTCAAGCCCAGTGTTGCCAACTTGGCAGATTTGTTACTATATTTAGCTTTTTTCTTCCAGACCCCCCCTAATGCCAAAATTAGTGAAAAATACTGACCAAAACGTTGGTCAAAATATCAAGTTTGACATTTTCTAATTGTGTAGATTCTTGAAAAGTAAGTAATTCAGATTACATAAAGTTTAAATATAATTTTACATAAAATGAAACCAAATTTACCTGTGAGGGTCCATCTGGTCTCTCGACAACGCCACGACTAATGATTGGCTATCTCATCTATTGGCAATACTTTTAAATATAAGCACTGAATATCTTTTTTTTTTTTTTGCAGGCCATCATCTTTGGTGGGGCAGGCTGGGCATTTAGGGGGGCTTTTTAAGCCCCCCCCCCCCATACCTATGCCTACATCTGCCTGCCGGAGGAGGTGAGACAAGAACGAGAGGAAGAAGAGAAGGGGAGCAAAGTGAAACAGCAGAGGTTAACTTTGGCAGAGGAGACAAAATTACGGTTTCAGAAATAAAAAAAAAGGTCCAGAGAGAGACAATCTGCAGTTGGTGATTGACTGGAGAGAGCACTCTATGAATGGCCTCATTGGAATGTCCTACTTTAAGGTCAGAAAACGGTAACAAACCAGCTGACTGATACCGCAAAAAGGTCAAACGCTCATAATCTGACTCACACACAGACGAGACATACAGACAACACACAGAAGCACCTCATACAGACAGGCTGTCAGACGACAGACAGACAGGACAGACAGACAGACAGACAGACAGACAGACAGACAGACAGACAGACAGACAGGCTGTCAGACAGACGGACGGACAAGACAGACAGGGAGGTTCGTCAGACAGAAATCTTACAGATAAGCAGGAAGGTTGTGTGTGTGCCGTTCCACAGTAATCAATGGGAGATGATCGACCTGGGACCAGTGTTGCCAACTTGGCGCATTTGTTGCTATATTTAGTGTTTTTCCAGGCCCCCCTAAAGCCAAAATTAGTGGAAAAAATCCTGGTGGAAATCTAGTCTTTTTTGCTGGTGAAATTGGTTGACAGGCGCCAGAGATAAAACCCTTGTTTTTCACCATTTTCCCTCCTACAATAGAGTTCCTCCTGCCTTCCTAGAAAAGACCGTTGGTAACCAAATGGACCCTTATAGATCTGCAACTCTTGAGATCGTAAAATTCAAATTCAAACCAAATTAATTTTACGTTCTCACAAGTTAAATTCTGAATTACCTAATTTTCAACATCAAATGGTGGTCGGTGGATAAAATGCAGAATAAATAGTGGGCCCTGGTATGAAAATGGTTGAAAACCACACTGATCTAGCGGATTCTAGTGCATTTTGGAAGTGCCACTAGTTCATTTTGGATTTTGGCAGTTGGCAACACTGCCTGGGACAGTGTGAAGATATAAGAGGACAAGATAACAGTGCCCAACGGCAGGGAAGCGTTATATCATGCTGTTCACAGGGAAAAGACAGCCAGGATCGGGCTCAGGAAAAGTAGTATGACGATTTCAGTAGCGGCTGTCAGAACCCCATGGTTCCAAAGGTTGCAGAGAGTTACAGACCCTGTGAAGGTCCATTTGGAAACCCTCCCTGGATCCCACTTCGAGAACCCTCGAGTTTACAACCACCACGTGAGCCCCAGTAACTCTTTTCCTGGCATGGCATCATAGGTGAGCGCTCTGTGAGTGGAAATAGCTGAATTCCAAGCTCCAAGCACGTATGTTGTGGCAAGATTTGTTGTTGGTGCAGGCCAAGGGAAAGGGGGTAAAGCATACTTCTGTAAAAGAGCCCTGGAGGATTGCGGTCAGGTCAACAAAAGTGTATACAGGGTTTAAGTGATTAATAGAGCCGGGTTAACAACCATGTTTTTCCTTGTGACTTGGATACCGGGGGCTTGTTGTGAAGGGAAGTCCAATGTAAACAATAGTAAACACCATAGGCTGTGCTGTGTTCTATGGATGACATGTCACAGACAGAAAGTGGATGTCAAATTCCAATTGTTAGGACTAGTAAGGACTAGTACCACTTAGAAGCACTGTAGCCCCTTGGAATACTATTACTATAGTCCCTCTTACAAGCCGATAGTCCCTCTTAGGACACTATGGTCCCTCTTAGGACTCTATAGTCCCTCTTAGATCAAGCTAGTCCATCTTAGAGGCACTATAGTCTCTCTTAGAAGCACTATAGTCACTCGTAGAAGCACTATAGTCACTCGTAGAAGCACTATAGTCCCTCTTAGAAGCACTATAGTCACTCGTAGAAGCACTATAGTCACTTGTAGAAGCACTATAGTCCCTCTTAGAAGCACTATAGTCACTCGTAGAAGCACTATAGTCCCTCTTGCTAGACTGAAAGGCAGGCAGGTGTCCCACGACAAGACAAGAGTCCAAAGATGCGAGAGCGTCTTACCTACAGTGCTGCACTCCCACCACCATTCAAGGCGGCGAGAACGAATCGCCAGGGAGGCCGTCTCGTGTCACTGAATGTGTCAAGGTCAAGTTGAGCTCAGGTGGACGTTCGTCCCACTTAGAAAACGCCAAACGCTTATCGGTAATTGCGAAGTCACCTGAGTGACACTTCGGAAGCACTCCGAGAAGTGTCCCAAGCAACAAAACGTAAGTGTAAAAATAACAAGCAAACAAACAAACAAAAAACGTCAGGCCAAGCACACTCAAACTACAACTTCCCCTGCCCTCCCTCTCCTTTTTTTTATAAGGAAAAAAAATCCCTCCCTTGTCTTCGTTATTAGTCTTGTGAGAGAGGGAGAATGTCCGGTGGTTTCCGTGAGGCGCTGCTGCTGCTGATACTGGACTGACTGGACGGTAGGGAGAAAAAAAAAAGAAAAGCTGGTCCTCAACAGTTGCGTCCGGCAGTCTGACAGGGGGGAAACTTAACTCACAGGTTTTGACCAGTCAGTCAGTCAGTTAGAGTGCCTGCATGCCTGCCCCTGGCCGCCAAGCCAGCCAACCAGCCCCCCACCCCACCCCCTGCAAGACAAAAAATAAACTTCCCTGCAACAAAACTGTACACACCTCCTCCACCTCCACACCCCCCGGTCCCCCCACCATCCGCCCCCTCCTTTCCTCTCCACCTCCTCCTCCAGTCTCTCCCTCCCTCGCTTTTCCCGCTGGAAGACAAAACATTGCTAAATCCCACTCCCCTCTCTCTCTCTTTCTCTCTCTTCCTCGCCCTCTCTCACTCTCTATATATATATCCACATATACTGTTCTCTGTCGCTCGGACACTCGGTCACTCCAGGGACCCGCACACACAGACATCAAAGCGGGGCGGGGGCTTCATGCCCGGCTTTTACCCCGTCTGTAAAAACAACTTCCCTTTCCAGACCAGGAATGCAGCATTTTTTTCTTTACTATGGTGAAAGAAGTGCAAATACTTTCATTTCATTTCATTGCATTTTTTTTTACTGAAATGAAACGGTTCTTACTGCGTTTATGGCTGACTGACGTTGTTGTAGTTTGTAAAGTGCTGAGAAGGGTGCTATATAAATAAAAATCATTAATGAATGAATTCATTCATTCATTCATTCCCAAGTCATGCACATTCAGGGGAAGATCATTTCTTTTCCAAAGCCTCCAGAGCTGCAATAAAAAAAATATATATTGTACTTGGTAGAGTGCAATTTGCGACTGCGCACAAGTAGGCCATGGCCTACTCGTGCGTGAGCGGAGACACTAGTTATAAAGGTCCATTTCTCACATCATCACCTAAACCAAGCAATGAGAGTCCTGCAGCATTTTGCGTCCAAATTTGTTTAGAAATCGTTGCTGCACCGTTTTTACGCTGTATCTCCACTAGCTAAAGACTGCATGGGTTGTGCCCCTCGAAAACAGCTGGAATGCGAGCTCTCAACGTGTCACGTCTGTGACTTGTTGAGAGCTTGTAGATCTGCTATTTTGGTCCATTAGGGCATTAAAGCCCCTGCCTCTCGAACTAACACTCTCTGCACGTCCTTGAGTCTCTTGGACTACCACCACTACCTCCCCTCTGTCTCTCTCTCTCTCTCCCTCTCTCTCTCTCTCTCCCTCTCTCTCTCTCTCTCTCTCTCTCTCTCTCCCTCTGTCTCTCTCTCTCTCCCTCTCTCTCTCCCCCATACTTATTAGCCTGTCTCTCCCCCCCTCCCCTCAGACAGGATGTGTGAGTAAGTGAGACAGGAAGCGGTGTGGAGCGCAGATAAAGCGAGGGGACGGCCGCTACAATAATACCCACAGTTCCACACTGTTATTGTTTGACAGAGGGAAAAATGCAGAGGTGCTTCCTCCCTCCTAGTGCGGGGTGTTTTATGAGTGTGTGTGTGTGTGTGTGTGTGTGTGCGCATGTATGTGTGTGTGTGTGGTGTGTGTGTGTTGTGTGTGTGTGTGTGTGTGTGTGAGAGAGAGAGACACAGACAGACAGAGACAGAATTACAGTAACAGAGGAGTGAAGGCAGTTAAAGTTTGGATTGAACCGAGGAGGGGGGTCTTGTTTTCAGATGGATGGCGGAGCCAGCAGGATAACATGCCGGTGAAAGAATGGTATGTGTGAGAGAGAGGATGTGTGGGGAGTTTTTATAGGACGGCGTACAGCAGCGGTTCTCAAAGTGGGGTCCCGGTGGACCCCCAGGGGGGGTCCTTGAGCGAGTTCCAGGGGATCCACAGCGTAATAATGATAGATAGTTAGGAACCAAATTGACCCTTAGTGGCTCTGTACTGTATAACACTGAGAATGTGCAAAATGGTTATGTGTGTTTAACCAGTGGCTGTGTGAGATTATAGCGCTGGCCAGTAAGCATGGTCAGGACCAGGGGACGAATAGAGACGTCTGTCTGAGAATATCGCTAAAATCAACCAACACAAATCCTGTCCACTAAAGATAGATGTCCCCATAGATCCCCAAGATAGATGTCCCCACAAAGGCCGAGCCTCTGGCGTCGTTCACGTCAGAGTACTCAATACAGGCTATTATTTTTGCTTTTTTTTCCTTCTAAAAACGTCATTTAATGGCTCATATGTATGCGGACGTCTCTGACGTTTACAACAAACCAATCCCTTTGAAAATCGGTTGAAAAATAAGCAAGTTATCGCCATTCATGCTCATAGACACAATGTTATGCTGCACTCTCAAGATGGCCGCCACGTAACAACGTCACTCCCCATTGGCCAGCAGCGCGGGGGCGAGCCGTCTAGCTTGCTTATATATATCTATGGATGTCCCTGGATGAATCAGAGAGAGTCAGATTGAGGACAGACTAACTTCAGATCAGATCTGGCCCAGAATAAGGTTTATTATTTAAACTGGTGAAAGACGTCCTGGAATTGACGTAAGATCATCCCCATATGGGCTGTGGTCTGGCCTAGTCTTGAAGGTCACTGGAGGACGACATTGTAGCGTCCTGGACTTGACCGTGCTTGCTGGGTCATGCAGTAAATCAGTAGTTTTCAACACGTCGTCCTTAAAGGGGAAGTCCAACCATTTTCAACATTTTAATGTCAACTACACCTTAGAGATGTTGTGTCGACATGATTAAAAAAAGTTCCCCCAATTCTATATTTCCTAAAAATGGAGGTCTGAAAAAATCCTTTACATGGCGAAATACATCTGATGACATCATCAAGATGTATTTCACCATGTTAGTGATTTTTCTTTCAGACCCCTTTTTTGAAATTTTGAAAATGGGTGGAATTCCCCTTTAAGGAGGTTCCAAGGTGGTTCCGAGCTAAACGATGGAGAAACTGGTAACCAATTGGACCCTTGTAAGATCCTCTCAAGAATTGCAATACCGTTACGCATCTGCATCACTTCATTTACAAGACGTATACACCATTAGGCAATGCAGAAGAATTGTTTGTCAAAATCATGTAATTGTACGGGAAGTCTTGTCCAATGACAACTAGATATAGCCTGGAATCAGACTCTGTTTCCAGTTCAAATTCAACCGCAACTCCCTCTGGCCAGTAGGGAGTTGGAGTTGCCCACCCTGCCATTCTTCGTGCCCACCCTAGTAGGGCTGGCTAAATCTGGCCCCGTGCAGATGTGTGAACTGACCTTAATGTATTGGATAGCTGACCAGTACAGTTTACACAGCTTCTAAAGCACGACTCCACCCCCCTCCTTCCCTATATCCTCATACTACAACAGGCGGCAGGAGAAAAAAAAGAAAGAGCACGAGAAGAGGGAGTGAATGAGGCCAAAGGGGGAAAAAAAGAAGAGAAAAAGAAATGACAGAGGTGCAGCGGGGAAGTGGTTTTTGAAGAAGGATAATAAAGTTAAAGGGAGCATCATGGCCAGCTCACAGTGGGAAGAGAGTGGGCTGGTGGGAGAGATTAGAACGTTTTAAAAAAAATGTCTTGTTCCAAAACCAAAAAAGCACAGCAGCAGAAACACGACTTAAAATAGAAAGCGGTTCCACTGCATGTGAAACGAACGGACGCGAGAAAAACACACACCAGGGGGAGGAGCGACCTTTTTGTAACACATTGAGCGCCTGCGAGGGACCTGTGAGTCCATGTACATGGACTCACAGGTCCCCCGCAGGCGCTCAATGTGTTAACACATTGAGTGCCTGCGAGGGACTTGTGACACCATGATGATGGTGACACCAGTGTTGGACTGGGCGAAAAAAATCGGCCCGGACATTTTTAGCGTGATTTGGCCTAGACCGGCCCACATCTGGTTAACCAGATGTAACTCTTTGAGAGCGTAAACATGAAACCAAATGGACCCTTGCGGGTCCATTTGGTTTCATGTTAACACTCTCAAAGAGTTAAATATTCATCTAAATTGGCCCAAGTCTAATTACAAAATGTAGAAGATTACTGGTCATTTTGATCTGTATGTTTGACTGTTTTGTTTCCCAAATCCAGCCCGGAATGTGGACCAAAAATTAAAAAATAATTTTTTAGTTTTGGGGGTCTGTTGCGGCCAAAATGTCCTCAAATGGTAGTCCGTGATGACTCAAAATTCTGAATGAATAGTGGGCCCTGGGGTCAAAAAGGTTGAAAACCAGTGCTTTTAATCATACTGTGATACCAGCGGCCCCCTACGGGTCGTGGCCCACCGGGAGACCTCCCTGTATGCCCAGTGGTCAATCCGACCCTGGGTGACACCATCATTAGGTGTCCATCTCCATATATGGAGATCCAGGGCTTGACACTAACACTTGCCCGCTTGCCCGGGGCAAGTAAAAAAAAATGGTGGGGCAAGTGAAGACTGCTACCTGGTTGCCCGATCGGGCAAGTGTGCAACTTAGTGCACTATAACACAACACAAGATAAATTTGTCTTGAAGGCAGTCATTGCACTCTGCCTCTGTGTCTTTCCCTGCTTTCTAGCTATCCACAATTCCAGGCTGGATTTGGGAAACAAAAACAGGCAAATTAACATACACATCAAAATTACCTAATCTTCTACATTCTCTATTTGTGTAGACCTGGGCTAATTAAGATGATGAATTTTAACTCTTGAGAGTGTAAAAATGAAACCAAATGGACCCGCAAGGGTCCATTTGGTTTCATTTTTACGTTCTCAAGAGTTACATCTGGTTAACCAACTTAACTGGAACCCTCTCAGGGACCACTGGTGGACCACTGGTGGTCCCTGTAAGTAAACTTAAATGCAAAATTTACAATATATTTTTGGGGGGCAAGTGACCATGACCTGAGGGCAAGTAGAACCTGACTTGCACTTGCCCGATGGGCAAGTGCCTCGGAGACCTTAGTGTCAACCCCTGAAGATCCCTTTAATGACCTCATCCAACCCTGGCATACATGGAGAAGAATGGATCATCACCTAGAAAAATAACAATATTTAAAGAAGTGAAATCCTAGCCAAGGAAGCATCGTCCAGTGTGAGAAACTATAATTTCTCACCGACGTATTGACTAAAAAAAGGATGTGTTCTGGTTGGATTGTGTACAGTCCACACTGTTGTCCCACACAATCTTTTTTGAGTGAATTGTTATCAAACTCAGACATTTACCACTTAAACCCTATTATATACTTAGATGGCCCGCTGGGGTCCTCCAGGGTACTATACTTGGTTCCCCCCTTTTTCCTCCCTTTACAGGAAATCTCTGCCAAAAATACTTTAGGTTGTGAGTTTCTTAAATGCAATCGTGTTTATTTTTTTTTGCAGAATGCTTACAGAACGTAAAGGGGAACTCCACCCATTTTCAACATTCTAATATGTCATTAGTATACCCTAGAGGTGCTGGGTGGACATAATAAAAAAGTTCCCCCATTCTGTGTTCCCAAGAAATGGAGGTCTGAAGAAAACCACTAACATGGTGAAACATCTTGATGACATCATCAAGATGTATTTTCACCATGTTAATGGATTTCTTTAGATGCTTCTTTTTTCTGAGAGTGTACAAATGGAACCAAATGAACCCGTTAAGGTTCATTTGGTTGCATTTGTACACTCTCAGAAAAAATGTTGAAAATGGGTGGAATTAACCTTTAAAGGTTCACTCCACCCTTTTTCAAAAAAATCCTGAGAGTGTACAAATGTGAACAAAATGGACCCATTTGGACCAAAATAGCGGATCCATTTGGGGTCCATTTGGTTCACATTTGTACATTATAGCACTTGCTGCTTTCAGAGAAAAAAAGGTCCTAAAAGAAAAATCATTAACACGGTGAAAAACACAACTTGATGATGTCATCAAGTTGCATTTCACCATGTTAATGGTTTTTTTTTCATACCTCCATATCTAGGAAACACAGAATAGAGGGACCTTTTTTATCATGTCCACACAACATCTCTAAGCTATATTAACAAGTAAAATGTTGGGTGATGTTCCCCTTTAAGCTGAGTTCTTTTCCAGTCTCTCTGGTATCAGATCTAATGAAAAAGCAATAGAGAAAAAAGGTCAGAGTTGACCAAATTGGGTCACAACTCACCTCTCCATTATAAACACCATTCTACTCCAGCTAGAATCCATCAGGCATTCCACAGACAGACCTCGATCCAATTAGCTTAAATTACGAGCAATGTCAGCCCCTGCATGCATGCGTCCAAAATGCAACACCACACACACGTACACCCCCTCCACACCCACACACACACACACACAACACACACCACACACTGACACGACAAGTGAGATTGTGACGACAGAGAAGTGGCAGTGATAGTGACACACAGAAGAACATATATACACTAGCTACAGCCCTGTGCCCCTGATGAATTACATAGCCAGTGATAACACACGGAGCCAACACGAGAGAACACATAAGAAAAACACGAGGAGAAAGAGAAATAGAAAGGAAAACAGAAAGAGGGAGTAGAGGAAATGGTAAGAACAGGAAGTGAAGAGGATGAAGGGAGTAAAATGGCTAAGTAAGTAACAAGGGATGGGATTTAGAGCATAGAAAACAAATCTTGTTCTTTTTTATT
>CM076986.1:34257337-34274837 GCA_039105355.1 Benthosema pterotum
TCGGAAAGGAACTGAATGAAAGTAATTTTACAAAAACCGGGACATTTCCTCATTTTCTAAAAATAAACGGGACACCCGGGACAGGACGTGAAATACGGACATGTCCCGGGAAAATACGGACGTTATGGTCGGTCTACCTTAGAGATAATAAGTTCATTCACATGGGAGAGACAAGGAGTAGAGTCGCTGTTGCTTCTCCTGGAAAGGAGCCAGCTTAGGGTGGTTTGGGTTCATCTGGTCAGGATGCCTCTCAAGCGTCTCCCTATAGGGAGGTCCTCGATACACTTCCCAATGCCAGGGAGGAAAGACTCCGGGGCAGACTGATGGGATTACATCGATCATCTCGGGATCTCCCAGGAGGAAGTCTGGATGGAGGAGGGTCTCTGGACCCGACTACGGATAAGCGGTTGAAGTGGAATAGTTAAAATGGCCAGTTTACAAGCTCATGTAATGTAGACTGGCTCGTTGAACTATTAGAAAATGTTTTCTTCAGAATAGTAAAACAAAAGCAAACAAGTTAGGGATAAGGAGTTTATCGTGTGACTGAAACGGAGCCCCCTTATATGGCTCTGGGCTGTAAGCATGGGGCGGATGTAACATTTCCCAATTGGGGGGGGGGGGGGGGGGGCAGGAGAAAATTGTATGGGTGCAGCTTCATCGTTGATGAAGCCGCCGCCATACCATTTTCAGTTACAGGACTTTTATTAGTCAAGTAAAGCATCAATAATAACATCAGTTGTTGTTGAAGTTGCAACAGAGCTAAAGGTCTGACTCAGAGAGTTTTCTGTTTTCAATGATGAAATGCTGTTGGTTTAGTGGAGCCACAACTATAGTTAGTTAGTCGCAGTAATAGCATTTCAAATCATTTTAAATATAAGCACTTTAATTTGAAATATCTTGGGTTGTTTTGCATGCCGTCGTGTTTGGTGGGGCAGTCAGGGCATTTAGGGGAGCATTGCCCCCCCATGCCCATGCCTAGATCCGCCCCTGGCTGTAACGGTCAGCTCCCATGCAGTGACCGACAGCAAGCTGACCACTTTGAACTGCGCTATGTCTACATGTTATTGTACCAGCCGAGGGCGACTTAATGAAAGGGCGTGCGAGGCAGAGGCTACAAAGCACATCCTCCTCTCTCTCTCCAATGTGACCCGACATGACTGACCCGCTATAATGACACATAATGTCCGAGTTCCTTTTCCTAAACAGAGCGCACATCTTTATAACATATGTCTGGCCCACGTTGTGTGTGTGTGTGTGTGTGTGTGTGTGTGTGTGTGTGTGTGTGTGTGTGTGTGTGTGTGTGTGTGTGTGTGTGTGTGTGTGTGTTTGTGTCTTCCATAGGCCTAAATGAGTACATTCTTTCTATATCCCCCTCAGAGAGAGAGAGAGAGAGTGTGTGTGTGTGTGTGTGTGTGTGTGTGTTGTGTGTGTTGTGTGTGTGTGTGTGTGTGTGTGTGTGTGTGTGTGTGTGTGTGTGTGTGTGTGTGTGTTGTGTGTGTGTGTGTGTGTGTGTGTGCAGACAGTGTCATGTGTCATTGAATCCCAGTTTAATGAGTTGGCTAATAAAATGCAGCCCAGAGGATCATCTGAAAGCAGCTGTACAGACTGAGAACACTGCGGAGCAGACCACACCACACACACACACACACACACACACACACACACACACACACACACACACGGATGACTGGAGAAAAAAACGATGCCTGATTCTGAGGTATTTCTGGGTAATGGAGTCACCAATAGAAATCAACGGCGGCAGGCTTATTGTTCCTCCTTGTTGTCTATGACGTTGTGGAATATTTTCCGATATTAAGACAGAATGAATTGTGCCACTTTAAGGCGCACATTTGTGAAAGGCAGCCAGTTACCTTCACAATCAGGCGATTCTTCAAAGGTTAGTGAAAAGACTTCAGAGAACGGGAGTTAAAGATGAATTAACACCGCAGTTAGTGTTGAATTTTTTGAGCAAGTGACAGAGTTAATTTTTCGCCCAAACACCCAAAAAGAACGGAAAGCGTTGTACAAATCGATCACAAATTAGGGATCAAAACAGTGCCGTGTGAACGTGTGCGTGCGGCATAAGCATACAATGTGTTAAGGCCGTATCCATGCCTTCGATGGCCGGTTGTGAATTTACTTTTGTACACCAAAAAAAGTCATCGGGACAAACTGTTGCTCAAGGGGTAGAGCAGGTCGTCCAACATTCCGTGAGCTGGCGGTTCGAATCCCGGCTCCTCCTGTCTACGCGTTGAAGTGTCCTTGGGCAAGACACTGAACCCCAAGTTGCCCCCGTATGTGCTGGTTGGTGCCTTGCATGGCTGACGCCGCCATTGGTGTACGAATGTGTGTGTGAACGGGTGAATGCTAGTGTTGTAGTCGAGACCACCTAAACCGAGACCAAGACAAGACCAAGACACCCACGGACTTGATCGAGACGAGATCGAGAGATTAGCACCTAGAGGGTCGAGACCAAGACGAGACCAAGACACCCACAGACTTGATCGAGACGAGATCGAGACGAGACTACCACCTAGAGGGTCGAGACCAAGACAAGACCAAGACTAGAGGGGTCGAGACCAAGACAATACCAAGACCTAGAGCGGTCAAGGCCGAGGCCAAGACCTAGAGAGGTCGAGACCAAGACCAAAACCAAGACATCTTTTTTTTTTCTTATTTGTACAGAAGACAATCTAACTTTGTAGGCTAGGCCACAATGTTTTTAACTGAATTAGCAACTAATTACACCTCAATGGTAAAACTAGACAAAACAAAAATGAATGAGTAGGCATAATGAACCATCACCTTACAGACAAGAACAATGAACCTACTCTCCCTTATAATGACCCACTATTATTCTATTGTAATGTGCTACTTTAATGACTGAAACAATTGCTTATGATAATTCAATTGCACATAATCTTCTCCCACACAACTTTAGTGTTAATGCACATTTAACATCATTATTACAATATCAGTAGTACTGCAGGTATAGGCTACAGTAGCCTATAATTAGTAGGCTTAACCATTATAATACATTTACAAAATTAACCAACTATATGTTAGCAGTGTGGTTCCAAATCCTCCTGGATCCCACTTTGAGATGAAATGGACTCTTATATAGGCCCATGTACTGTCTGTAGGTCTGCAAATAGTGTACAAATGGAATCAAATGGACCAGGCAATTAGTAGCCTACGCTTTGATTTAAATTAATATTTTGGGGTCTCACAGATAGAGGAATGCCATGGTCACAGGGGTCCTCGAAATTAAACTAGTTGAGGATTTACCATTTATTTGCCACACACGATTAACCTAGCCTACCATAGATTACATAATTGCAGTAGGCTGTTATTTCAGTCAGTGGATTGTTATTTGGTTACAGTTCTGTCTGTCAACTATGTTTTAATGCAAAATTAAAATGTATGATAAACATACATAAGCATAAGATCTTTTTGATTTAATATTGAGTATATGAGGGCTTATAGCTCCAGTGGCTTAATTGATGATAGGCATCACGTAGCCTAATTAGTTCAGAACAGAACAGCTGTGTATGAAATCCCCTGACAGACAGCGCATCGAGTGTGGACATTTAGCCCTTCTATTGTGTGATAAAACACATATTATAAACGCATGACTTATATGGCAAATGAAAATATCCTTGGATATACTCGGACCACAGTTGGAATTATTGCAATCGGGTGAGCATGGCCTGAGAGTTTTTCGATTCAAATCTCAACAAAGAAAGGTAAGAGCAGCGCAGAGCATTAGCGCCAACTCCGTTCTCTTTAAGTGGCTAGTCCAAGCGCGGCTCTTCAACATACGGTAGACCTATTGAGGATCGGGACAATAGGGACAACATGCTGCACAAACCGCTCTCAAGCACTCAGTTTCTGACGCCTCAATGTCGCAGCTTTGACACTAGATGTCTTTGTACGTCTGCCTATTGTGCCTAATAAAAGTCTACGCTGCGCTCTTTTTTCCGATCAAACTAAAGTGGCATTAGCTCATCTCCCTTCACCAACGCAATACTGTTGAACGCAGCAGCATGACAAAAGTAATATTAGTAGTACCATATTAATAATAATAATAACATATTAATAATAACACAATAGGCGAATAGGGTGGACGTTTGGACCATTTGATTTCTTTTTGCTCAATGCTCATTCAAAGTTAAATGAACGATAGCCTTTTCTTCGAGCATCACCTTTTTATATCTCCCGTAAACTCTTTTTTTGATGGACTGAAGATGAATATCAATAGATTTTGGCTCAAGTCTACACAACTAGAAGATGGACAAAAGCAAAAGAAATATTTAGTTTTGGGGTCTGTGGGGCTAAAATGACCTCAAATGGTGGTCCGTGGCTCAAATAGTGAATAGCCTAAATAGTGGTCCCTGGTATCAGAAAGGTTGAAACCCCTGGAACAGACGTCTGCCTCATTGTCTCATCCATGCCTATATTCTCTCTGTGTTCTGTGTTCTGCCAGTGAGCAGCAGCAACACGTAGGCTTCTCCAGAGCCATCTAGAAGAGTTGCGACATTGAGTGGGACAGAAAACAGAGCACTTTGAAGTTGCAAATAGATTGTTTTCAACGAGGGCAGCCGCCATTAGACCTTTCCATGGGGGGTGAACGGAGATGTCGTAACTCTGTCTATACTCTAAGGCTCTGAGCTCTGCGCAGCAGCAGTCTTTATGAATGCTCCTCGCTCCACACAATTAACTTTTCCTTCGCATTGTCTCGTCTCGGGAGGTCTCGTTGGCGAAGGAGACCCGAGACATAGACTCCGAGGTCGGGACAAGATCGAGACAAAATTATTCGAGACCAAGACGAGACCACGAGACCAATGAAGTGGAGAGCCGCGAGGTCGAGGCAAGATCAAGGCAATTGATTGGCGAGAACGAGACAAGACGAAAATGACGAAAAACGTTCTCGAGATCGACCTCGAGACGAGACAATGCCTCGAGAACTACAACACTAGTGAATGCAATGCATTATGTAAAGAGCCTTGGATAAAAAAAAGCATTAAATAAACACACTGTTTATCAATTATCGCATTTGAAAAGACACACACACACACACACACACGAAAACATGCTAAAGACACTATATAAATGCAGTCAATTTACCCACAGCACTGCTGTGAATTATCCCAGGAGGTCAACCCCCCCAAAAAAGACGTCTTTAATCAAGACCAGAGTGGTATGCGTGTGCATGTGAGTGCATGTGAGTGTGTGTGCGAGTCGTCCCCTATGGGGGCAATATCCAGCATGAGTGCGTGTGTGTGTGTGTTTGAGGAAGAGGTTCTTAAGGAATGTGAGGAATGTCTATTGTTCAGCAATGGAACAGGCAGTAATGGGGGTGAGGTGAGGTGGAGTGGGGCAGGGGAGGGGAGGGGAGTGGAGGGGAGGGGGGCAGACTATTGTTTTTCATGGTTCTTTGGCACCACCGACCACAGTTTTACCCCAGTCTCCAGGGACACAGCGCTGATTTTTTTCTAAACGAGGCTGGATAAGTGTGTGTGTGTGTCGCGTGCGTGTACATGTCTGTGTGTGCATGCGTGTGTGTATCCATATTGAACATTGAACATTTGTGTGTGTGTGTGTGTGTGTGTGTGTGTGTGTGTGTGTGTGTGTGTGTGTGTGTGTGTGTGTGTGTGTGTGTGTGTGTGTGTGTGTGTGTGCGCGCATGCTCGTTCCACCCGTACATATACATAGACCATTCTTTTATAGATCCCATGGGGGGAAATAAGTCAGTCGTCCCGAGGCAGCACAGCAGTTAAAAGGTAAATGGTGCATTTATAGAGCGCCTTTACATCATCATTCACCCATTCACACACACACACACACACACACACACACACACACACACACACACACACACATTCATACACCGTGGCGGCGGAAACCAAGCAAGGCACAACCAGCGCATCGGGAGCAATTAGGGGGTTCAGTGTGTCTTGCTCAAGGACACTTCGATACCAAACTAAATCATTTTCAGATTTAAAATAAACATTGATTTTTTTTTTTTTTTACAATATTGCGGTCTCATCATTGCCATTCAATGGTGTGTAGTTGTAGTAGACTAATGCATGTCAAATGCCATTCTTCCAGCCCACCCTAGTGGGGCTGGATAGATCCGGACCCTGGGTCGCGCCATGGACATTGGTCTCTAGTGGATCTTGCGCCCTTCCTGGTTGGCTTGACAGATTTACCACGACTTTTGGAGTGATTGATTATTCTGTTGTCTGCTTATCACTCTAAAAGTCGTTTTAGGCTTTGTTTTGTTAACAAGCTCATTAAGGTACTGACACAGACAGTGGCGTTTCTAAGCATTTTGGAGCCCTATAGGCAAGATTTTCCCTGGAGCCCCCCTCCAGGCAAAATCCCTGTAAAATGGCGCCCCCCAAGGAGTAAAATGATGAACTATTTTTAAACTAAAGAACATATTACTGTATGTGTTTTAAATGTTCAATTCTAGGATAAATGAGGATATAATGTATTTACTTTCAAAGCACCCACTCCCCTCGCTCCCCTCTCCTCACGGCGCCCTCAGACTAGGCTACTGTCTAGTCTGCGTAATGGCAAAAACGCCCCTGGACACAGAGTAGAAGCAACTTGGCTGTAAAATACAGCCATACAGGGTGAAACATTTCCATCATTGTCTGTAGGAAAAACATCTAAATAAGTGTGTGTGTGCGTGTGTGTGTGCACACGTCTGTCTGTGGTGGGCACCCGCAGCCCACTCCTCTCTGACAGTGTCTCTAACCAGTCTCCTGGCAGAAAGGCGAACTTTAAATTGACTCAGCATGTAGATAGATTAGCAGAAAACATTTATGGCTGGACTACAGCAGAGCGTAAAACAATAGGGGAGACGGGGACAAACAATAGGATATAATAGAACTACTCATCCTCCCTCTTAACCACACGGACCCCCTAGCTAGCTAGTTTTCCCCCCAGATTCTGGCCGTCATACATGGCGTCCGGTGGAAATACCTCAAGCTGAGGGAATGTTTGTCGAAAGTAACAGTAGTGTCATCAGGACGACTCCTGGCTGGATGACATTTTTTTTTATTAAATCCATCGATCCATCTTCTACCGCTTATCCAATGTCGGGTCGCAGGGCAAACAGCTCCACCAGAGAGCTTCAGACTTCCCCTCTGCAGAGCAAAATCAGTGACCTCCTCCTGAGTCGATGGTGAGTCGATTCTAATCCCTCCATCTCGTCCTTGGTCTTCCCCGGGAGGTCTCCTCCCAGTGGGACATGCATCAAGGACCTCCCTAGGGAGACGCTCGAGGGGCGTCCTAACCAGATAAACCCAAGCCACCTTCCTAAACTAAACGTTTTCACACCTACAGTAGGGTAGATATTTTTGAGCTATTTTTTTGTTATCATTATAATTGTCCAAACAAATGTACCTTTAGTTGAGCCAGGCATTAAAATTAACAAGAAATTGAAGAAAACAAGGGTGGTCTAATATTTTTTTCCATGACTGTATATTCACGGTCGGGAAGTCTTGGGATTCCCTTCTTAAAATAAAGTCCTGTCCTAAGACTGCTATTCCTTTACGTTCAGCAATGTGTGGAGTGACTTCATTCATTTCAACTACTAAACCCTTTAGACTAAATCAAGCGGTCTCACCTTGTCCTTTGATCCGCCCTCCTTCATCTCCTCCTCCTCCCATAACCACCGCACAGCGGCGGCATAAATGTTTATCTCATCTGCGGGCCAGATGAAAGAGCCTGCATGCTGGATTAAAAAGGGCCCTGTTTACTACTGTAACCCGGTCACAACAACATCAAAGATATAAACCATCTCGTCATCTCCTTAATTAGCACGCTTTCATTTCACGTCCCAGCTACCGGTGGGGTGTGTGCACGTGCATGTGTGTGTGTGTGTGTGTGTGTGTGTGTGTGTGTGTGTGTGTGTGTGTGTGTGTGTGTGTAGAGGGTGGAGTGTTGGGGGTGCCGCGTGTCCCAATACGTCAACGTCGGATTTTTCTAGGCTATTTTATTTCAGTTTCTTGGTGAGAAAAAGGCCGAAAGATCACCTCTCCCTTTTGTTTGTGAGGTTCCCGGGGAGTATTTCCTGCCTTGTTCGCCCTGTAATTTGTCATTTTCTTTCTTTAACCCCACGTCGCTTTAGATTTGCTCCTGGATTTGTTTTGCCCAAGTTTGACATGATGGCCGTGGCTGAAACGGGATCCGGTCCGTGTGGTCGTGCGGCTGGGCGGCCGTACGCACGATGACACAGCATATAATGAAGGAACGCTGGGTAGTGTGGGGGCGTGGAAGGACATACTGTACACAGACCACCAGATGATGTTGATTTGTCCATGCTGATAATACTATGGTTTGTGATGTACGGTTGTTGACATGTCCATCCAGGCTGATATACTACGGTTTGTGATGTACTGTTGTTGACATGTCCATCCAGGCTGATATACTACGGTTTGTGATGTACTGTTGTTGACATGTCCATCCAGGCTGATATACTACGGTTTGTGATGTACTGTTGTTGACATGTCCATCCAGGCTGATATACTACGGTTTGTGATGTATTGTTGTTGACATGTCCATCCAGGCTGATATACTAGGTTTGTGCTGTCATGTCCATCCATGTTGGTGTGTGTGACAGAGAGAGAGACAAAAATTTTCTGAGCTCAATTGCACTTAACAAAAAACTGAATGTTTAACGTTTGATCTCGGCTTTTCTGTCTCAAACAAGTGCCCTCATTTCTCAGTGGTAAAATGGAGAATGCTTTACAGTGCATGCTATTCAATTCACCACACACACACACACACACACACACACACACACACACACACACACACACACACACACACACACACACACACACACACACACACACACACACACACACACACACACACACACACCAATGGCAGTTCTGTTCAGTGTCTTGCTCAAGTGCACTTGAGGGGTTGGAGCCCACTGACACTGAGGAGGAGCCAGTAGTCTAACTGGCAACCGAGGGAGGCAGCGGACTGGCCTCATGCTTCCTTCAATACATGTGTATTCACCTGACAGGGGGGAGTGGAAGAAGGAACATGTGAGGGTACCTACCTATAGGGGACACGGGGAGAACATGTGAGAGACCCTAGGGCACCCCTGCCCACACTTTTTTGACTTGAGGGCTACTTTCAAAATGACCGGCTCAACAAGATCTACACATCAAAAATGTGATTGTTCCATTACTGAAAATCCATTTCAAGGCCCCCTAGAGAGTTTGAGCTTTGAAAACGTGGTGATGGTGTTACTTACTGTTTTAGTGTTTAAGAATAATGCGCTTAAAATGAAAAATAGAGAATTGGAAGGTTTTCTTGTATATGCTACTGCTGACGTTTGAAAACACTATTGGAGGTTTGAGTTGACAGTTTGTAATGTTGAGTTTAGTCTCTTGCACCCAAAACTAAGAACTTTCACATTTTTGTCCACAATTGTGAAAGAGAACTGGCAAAACATTGGTCAAAATAACAATAATTCCCCATTTTCTAATTGCATGGACTCTTGAGAGTATAACTCTTGAGTGTGTAAAATGAAACCAAATGGACCCTTACAGGTCCATTTGGTTTCATTTTAACACTCTCAAGAGTTACAGACCTATGGTTACTGTCGCGATCTACCTGCATGGTCTGTGTGATCTACTGGTAGATCACGATCTACCTTTTGGGCACCCCTGCTCTAGGGTATACGGGACGGGGTATACGGGACATGTGACGGTACCTACACTAGTGTACACAGGGAGAACATGTGAGGGTATACTGTAGGCTTAGGGGATAGGTGGAGAACACGCAGTATCTAACAAGAGTATCTAACCTGCGTGGCGACACGCGCGGAAAAGAGGCGCATACACAAAGAGTCGAAGACACAGAAATAGCTGACATAAAGTCAGACACGTAAACACGCCGGCTACGCACATACAGTACACACAACGTCGTGCACCTATAGTAAGAGACAAACCAACACAACCCACTCCTCACAATGTGTGGAGACAGACGCGCAGGCACACAAAAACAAGACAGACCGAGTATTATGAGCCATTTCCTATTCCATCAACAGCTGTAAATAAATTGTTTAGTCTGTCAGGTCGTGTTAAACTAAAACTACTGACACACACGCACGCGCGCATGCACACACACACACACACACACACACACACACACACACACACACACACACACACACACACACACACACACACACACACACACACACACACACACACACACACACACACACACACACACACACACACACACAGTCAGTACCACAAGTAAGGGCCTGTGCTGTAGAGGAAGTGGGAAGCTGAAACATTGGGAGGAACAGGAAATTATGTGATAGTTGAAGAATGTTCCTTTTTTTCGCCTGTACTCAGCAGCCCCACTGTGAGAAATGTTCACGCGCGCACATGTACGTACGCAGACAGACGCAGACGCACAAATGATGCGCTTAAGACAAAAACTGCCAGGCTTTAGGACTGCAAGCGAAGCGTTGCCTGCCTATTGTGTAAAACAACTGGAATTGCGCTGCATATAAACATCCTGTTTGGAAAGTTGTGTTGCTAATGTCAATGCTAGCAGCAGCTAAAAACGGGCCCATCCTCACTCTAGAAAATGCCCATGTTCCCATCGGCACCACCGGATAGTTCAAATTCAAGTTCAAATTCAAGTTCAAGTCTCTATTAGTGTCCCCGTGAGGCAAATTGCTTTACAGTATGGCAGTATTGGCCAACACAATCAAACAAACAAGACAGACATGTAACATCAAACAATGACACACGACCTGGACACAAAGCAAGGTACAACAGGACATAACAAGTACAACAAGACGTAGGACATTAAAGGGGGTAGAGTTGTTGCAGTGTTGTAAGGTGCAGATATAAAGTGCCTTGAGTAAAGTGCATATAAGTGTTACCTTCCGCCGGCCGCATTAGCCACGCGAATAGAGGCGGGGACAAAAGAAAATTTATATCTATTCTTTGTGGCCCTAGGGACCACAAAGCAGAGCCCGGAGGGCAGCAGCACAAACTCTGAGTAAAGTGGGTGAGCACCATCACGTGTGATGGCTCTGGCTCTTGCTAGCAGCTGTCTATTATAAAAAATGGTCTAAGCTGCTCCAATTGGATGACCGTAATTTTCGAGGTCAATTTGCACCGTCACATAAGCGAGTGGAAGCAGTTATTGCGTTAAAAAAATGCAAGATGCATTTGTTACAATAATAGTAACTGATTACAGCATGGCACTTGACTTGTTGCTTGTGAACTATGGGATGAATACCATGCCAAAAAGAATTTGTACTGTAATTGTGAATCCGTAACTGTAATTGTGCTCCGTGTCTCTGCAAAATAAATCCAGTATTAATCAGTATCTGTAATTGTTTTCTGTATATCTGCAAAATAATCCGTGTCAAATTTTGCATGTGTAGAAAACAATTTGTAAGTTTGTATTTGCTGTTTGTATCACTGCAAAATTTCACAGGTGTAGAAAAACAATTTTGCAGTGGTGAGGTTTGTATTTTTGTATTTGCAGTTTCAATCACTGCAAAATCGTTTGGTACCTCTGCAAAATAAATATTGTGTTCTGCAACTCTTGTGTTTTGCAACATTGTAAAAGTATTCGGTCTGCGCAACAACGACTGCGGCGACATCTGCTGTTCAAGTACAACACCACACATCTACAGTTTGAAAAAACACAAGTCAAAATTTTACAGAGGCGACATCTGCTGTTCAAGTACAACACCACACATCTACAGTTTGAAAAAACACAAGTCAAAATTTTACAGAATTATGGCAGTGTCTTCACTTCACCGCAGAGAGCCAATCAGCAGTTGGCTTACTCAGCAGTGCACCATTTTGATTGGTTGGCCAAAGGAAGCAGTCTCGCCAATCCCAGTCATTCATAATACATGAATATGAGATCCCATTGTTGGGAAGTACAGAGGTCTAATGGTGGCTGTTCTATAGCCCAGCACAGCTTTAGTGATCTTAAATCCCTTTATTTTAGATTGTTTTGTGTAATAGTAATGCATAAACATTGCAGAGACTTTAGACGTTTCTGTACAATGGTTTAAAACTGCACGAGGGTATGCTTAAAGTATCTTATTTAAACAGGGACAAACTCGGACTGCAGTTTCTGCCCCTCAATGTCGCCCCTCCACCCTCTGACAGCTATGTGATTGCTGTGCTAGCACACAGCATTAGCATAACTATAGCAGTTCTGACAACAGCTATGTGATTGCTGTGCTAGCACAGCATTAGCATAACCAGCAGTTCTGACAACAAAAGAAGAACATTTGAGGAAAACTCCACTATTTATATACTATCGTTTTGACAGATACCATTAGTCTGTTGGCTTGTGTATAATCTAAATATCAGATAAACGTGCATTAGCGACAATATAACCAGTGTTATTTTAGCAATTCTGTTAAAGCTAACAAATATAAGACTTCCGGTGCTGATCACTTCAAAATAAGACTACCCTTTATAGTATTGAAAAGCGATCCATTTGCACACTTAAACGAACATTCAGCATTCATTAAACAACGCACCCATCATGTTTACACATACTGTGTACAAATGTATGTATAAATAACAAAAACGTTATAAATACATCAGTAACATAAAAATGATATCTCCATGGATACATACAATTCACTGGGAGACGGCTCGGTTGCCATGTAGTGCCATGTAGTTGAGAGAACAACAAGCAAACTGGTCTATTCAAATGACTGTTGCAGCTATAGTCAGTGTTGTAGTGGTACTTTAAGAAGTGGGGGGGACGCTGTCCCCCCACTTCTCTAAAATATTTTTGGGGCAAAAGGAAAAAAAAATCATTAGCATTGTGAAATACATCTTAATGACATCATCAAGATGTGTTTCACCATGTTAATGAGCTTCCTTTTTTCTGAGAGTGCACAAATGGAACACATTTGTGCACTCTTAGAAAAAATCGTAAAATGGGTGGAATTTTCCTTTAAGAGGCGTCTCCCCACTTCTTAAAGTACCACTACAACACTGACTATAGCTGCAACAGTCATTTGAATAGACCAGTTTGCTTGTTGTTCTCTCAACTACATGGCACTACATGGCAACCGAGCCGTCTCCCAGTGAATTGTATGTATCCATGGAGATATCATTTTTATGTTACTGATGTATTTATAACGTTTTTGTTATTTATACATACATTTGTACACAGTATGTGTAAACATGATGGGTGCGTTGTTTAATGAATGCTGAATGTTCGTTTAAGTGTGCAAATGGATCGCTTTTCAATACTATAAAGGGTAGTCTTATTTTGAAGTGATCAGCACCGGAAGTCTTATATTTGTTAGCTTTAACAGAATTGCTAAAATAACACTGGTTATATTGTCGCTAATGCACGTTTATCTGATATTTAGATTATACACAAGCCAACAGACTAATGGTATCTGTCAAAACGATAGTATATAAATAGTGGAGTTTTCCTCAAATGTTCTTCTTTTGTTGTCAGAACTGCTGGTTATGCTAATGCTGTGCTAGCACAGCAATCACATAGCTGTTGTCAGAACTGCTATAGTTATGCTAATGCTGTGTGCTAGCACAGCAATCACATAGCTGTCAGAGGGTGGAGGGGCGACATTGAGGGGCAGAAACTGCAGTCCGAGTTTGTCCCTGTTTAAATAAGATACTTTAAGCATACCCTCGTGCAGTTTTAAACCATTGTACAGAAACGTCTAAAGTCTCTGCAATGTTTATGCATTACTATTACACAAAACAATCTAAAATAAAGGGATTTAAGATCACTAAAGCTGTGCTGGGCTATAGAACAGCCACCATTAGACCTCTGTACTTCCCAACAATGGGATCTCATATTCATGTATTATGAATGACTGGGATTGGCGAGACTGCTTCCTTTGGCCAACCAATCAAAATGGTGCACTGCTGAGTAAGCCAACTGCTGATTGGCTCTCTGCGGTGAAGTGAAGACACTGCCATAATTCTGTAAATTTTGACTTGTGTTTTTTCAAACTGTAGATGTGTGGTGTTGTACTTGAACAGCAGATGTCGCCTCTGTAAAATTTTGACTTGTGTTTTTTCAAACTGTAGATGTGTGGTGTTGTACTTGAACAGCAGATGTCGCCGCAGTCGTTGTTGCGCAGACCGAATACTTTTACAATGTTGCAAAACACAAGAGTTGCAGAACACAATATTTATTTTGCAGAGGTACCAAACGATTTTGCAGTGATTGAAACTGCAAATACAAAAAATACAAACCTCACCACTGCAAAATTGTTTTCTACACCTGTGAAATTTTGCAGTGATACAAACAGCAAATACAAACTTACAAATTGTTTTCTACACATGCAAAATTTGACACGGATTATTTTGCAGATATACAGAAAACAATTACAGATACTGATTAATACTGGATTTATTTTGCAGAGACACGGAGCACAATTACAGTTACGGATTCACAATTACAGTACAAATTCTTTTTGGCATGGTATTCATTGATAGTGAACACAACTTGACGAGATCCCACAGGAAAAAACATTCTCTCTTCATTCCCGTCGTCGACTTCTCAGCCGACATGGGGGCAAAATCCAACCCCAGATGTACTCCTTTTTACTTGTTTTGGCAGGAGTATACGCTCTTAAGACTGTAAACCTTCTTTATGTCAGAGAATTATGGCCATCATTATGGTTTCAGATGGCTTTATGCTGCATGCGTTCCTTCACGCACCCACCCGGACCCCGGACCCCGGCCAGGCAGACAACAATAGATACAAGACACAAAGCTTGTTCACGTGACGGCAGTGTTATCTGTCGCTTTGCAGCTGAAGTTGGAACCACTTGTTGCTTTTTTTTGCAGCAGCTCAGGTTTATGATCCAAAATTTGTGATCGCGTGGGCTAATTAAAATCCTTGGATTTGTATGTAATTTTTACGTGGTGAAGTCGTGGGAACTATGCAGAAAAAATTGAAAGCTATGTGGAATTTTACGAGATCTAAATGGGACTTTCATACGGGGGAATGACAAAACGCACCTCTGCCTGATGGAGGGAACTGGAAATGGTTGTAATAACGTGCTCCTTCCACACGCTACGTCCAACCAGGGAAACTCCCCTTTGTCAGGTCAAAAGAAGGCAGCTTGGACTCCCCATGCATTGAAGGAAGCATGAGGCCAGTCCGCTGCCTCCCCAGGTTGGTGGAGGGTGTGTAGAGAGCAGATCAAATTGTGCCAAAAAATCCACTTCCAAATGACAAACAGGAACACAGATGTACTTTACACACACAGGACAAACATACAGCCACGCAAGCGTGTGTGTGTGTGTGTGTGTGTGTGTGTGTGTGTGTGTGTGTGTGTGTACACACCTACAGTATACATGCACGTAGAGGCCCAAACCTAGACATCTACACACCATAGGGGGGACCACGCGCGCACACACACGCACGCACACACACACACACACACACACACACACACACACACACACACACACACACACACACACACACACACACACACACACACACACACACACACACACACACACACACACACACACACACACACACACACACACACACACACACACACACACACACACACACACACACACACACACACACACACACACACACACACACACACACACTCCCCCATTAGAGCGTCACTTCAACAAAAGACTTTGTGAAAACAGGAAGCACTTTGAGGAAGCATTTCCAGGTCGGGGACAACAAAACATCCTCCGCATTCCTTCCCGTTAACACAAATATATTGTTATTAAAAAACATCATTCACCCCTAAACACTCACGGTTTCAGTCTAAATTAGCCTGACTTGCTAAATGATCCATGCCCAGCTGCATGGCGTTCGTTTCTGGGAAAAGAACACAGGGTTGAAATGTTGCGTGCGTAGCGGAGCCCAACGTACATATTTTTCAGAATTCTCACACCATCTCGTTGGTGGAATGTCATTAAGTACTTAAAGGGGAATTTCACCCATTTCACCAACATTTTACTATGTCATTAATACACCTGTACATAATTGCTTCATACTTGCCCAAATGTGCATTCTAAAAATATGCATTTTTTGCTTGAATATGTTTGCTTGAATAAGTTACAGTGTCTTACTCACGTAATACAACGCTTAACTGCAGTACATTTCAAGTCACAGTGAAGCAACGCTACCATAACTGTGGTACATTTCAAAACACTACGAGGCAATGCTACTAGAACCTCGGTACATTTCAAAAGGTGCTTTTCAAACATGTAGGGAGGTGCGTTTCCAAAAATGTGTTCTACAATGTAAATAAAGGGGGCGTGGTAGGGGCATGTCAGCAGGTCTTTAAAGGGGAATTCCACCCATTTTCAACATTTTTTTCTGAGAGCGTACAAATGCAACCAAATGAACCCTGACGGGTTCATTTGGTTCCATTTGCACGCTCTCAGAAAAAAGAAGCGTCTAAACAAATCCATTAACATGGTGAAAATACATCTTGATGATGTCATCAAGATGTTTCACCATGTTAGTGGTTTTCTTCAGACCCCCATTTCTAGGAAACACAGAATGGGGAAACGTTTTTATCATGTCCACCCAGCACCTCTAGGGTATACTAATGACATTGTAGAATGTTGAAAATGGGTGGAATTCCCCTTTAAGTCATACTGTAACTAGTCAAATATGTCCCAGAATAACCTATAATATTATTTCGACTGGTTGAAAGACGTCCTCGACATGACAGAAAACATCATCCTCAACACTGGAAGTCATCAGAGGACGCCATCATGACACCAATTGGAAAAAAACTAAGGAGAACAACATTCCTGGTCTAGATCACATCCAGGGGTGGATGTAACATGTCCCATTGGGGGGGGGGCAAGAAAACATGTTGGAGGGGCAAGAGAAAATGGTATGTTACAGGACTTTTATTAGGCAAGTTTAAGCATCAATAATAACATCAGTTGTTGTTGAAGTTGCAACAGACACGCAGCATGCATAAAGCTAAAGGTCTGACTCAGAGAGTTTTCTGTTTTCAATGATGAAATGCTGTTGCTTTATTGGTGACACAGCTGTAGTTAGTTAGTAGCAGTAGTAGTGTTTCAAATCATTTTAAATATAAGCACTTTATTTTGAAATATCTTGGGTTGTTTTGCATGCCATCATGTCAGGGCATTTAGGGGGGCATTTAGGGGGGCATTGCCCCCCCCCCCCCCCCCCCCCCCCCCCCCCCCCCCCAAGCCCATGCCTAGATCCGCCCCTGATCACATTGCACAGTTAAAACATTCTAGTTGATCAAATCCACTCTTCACCCTCCTGTGGATCTCGCCTCGTAAAAACAAAAAAAGAGTTTCCACTCTTGTACCCCTCAATTCTAAAAAAAAAAAAGGCCCTTTCTCCATAGCAGCCATACAGTCAACAGAATGGGGACACTGTGCAAAAAAAGAGATGGAAACCTTATTGAGTAATGTTGCTACGGGCTGCCAAGACAAGCAGCCGG